>JAOUQX010000002.1:15096656-15111023 GCA_028566295.1 Liobagrus marginatus
GCTGAACAAATATGTTTTTAATCTGGACTTAAACAATGAGACTGTGTCTGCGTCCCGAACAGTAATTGGTAGACTGTCCATATGATATTTTCTTCGAGTAAATGTATGTGTATCGTAGGAAAATATTGTGTAGAAAAGTATTATTTGTCAAATCAATCAAATCTGGACATCACCTCACTCACTCGACTCCATAAAATGACTCCTTGCCGCTAGATGGCGCGTGTCTGTGTTGTATTAAATACGCTGTTCTTAGAAGCATCATCCGCGGACCGAGCCCGCTCAGCCATATTGATTTCAAGTCTCTTACGCACTACGTTATTTTTCCTACCTGTTTTTCATTGAAGTCCACAGTTGGCTTGCGATTGGCTGGACGTACACAATTTCGATCATCTATTGGCGAGAATTATTATGAGTATAAAACAGTAGCCAATCGACTTTTAGGAGGTGGGATTGTACTCAAAATCGGGTAGGAAAAAACGGTCTTTCAGCAGAGGAACTATAGCCCGCCATTGTGTAGACATTTAAGCTCTATAGAGAGACAGGGGCACTTGGCTAACTCTGTAAGACATTTTCTACACTCTGTCGCAGGGACTTAAAAATCGAAATTAAATACGCAGGCTCCAGGGAGAAAGAAATGTCAGCCGGCAGCCTTCTGGGACAGGTAAAGAGAGGCACTTTATGAACCTTGTGCGAGCGCCGTAGCTAGCAGTGACTCTCTCCCTGTAGTGCTGTGCAGCGGTAGGCCTGACCACCTGCTGTCCGACTTACTGGTCAATATAAATCTCTTTTATTTTCCCTTCTTTTCATCCTCACAACTCAAACCTTCATGAATCACTTGGACCCAATCCAGAGACCGAAAGGCCAAGGAAACAAAGGTAAGCAAAGGCTGAGCGAGAAGGCGTGAAGTTGCAGTGTGGCTAGTTGGCGTGGGGTTGAGGATCCGCGCGCTGTGCTAATGCTAACCTTACCGCTAGCAACTAGGCCTAGTAGTTTATTCCATTTTCGCTTAAACACTCACATAATTATCGTGTAGTATTTCAAGCAAATGCATACAGCTCCATATTTTCAAGTATTTAGGCAACATGGTTGCTGTTCGTCTTGAGTGTTGAAACAGTGCGTTAAGCGTTTGGTAGAGGATTAGCACGGGAGCTAGCTGGCTAATAAGGTTGCTAGCGTCCAGGCCAGGGTTAATGTAGTGGAGATAAATCCTAGGAAGTGCTCTTAGTGATGCGTATAGTGGCTCAGCTAACCATAGTTTTCTAAACTTGCTAAAATGATGCACCAACCACAACAAGATTTTTAAGCTGTTGTATAATAATTATGCTTTCTTTTCGAATTTAGACGAGTAGATACAAGTAATTGGTACTCAATAGCTAGCGATAACTGCATGCTAGCTGACGGTAACTTACCTTGCTGACTTGGGTTAAATCACAAATGCATCTTATGTCCATATAAGTTCATTAAATAGTTAAATACTTAAACTAACATAAATAGTTTACTGTTTCAGAGGTGTTAAAAGTTTGTGCAGGCAATAAAAAATTTCATTAGAGTATTTAAACGACTTCTTATCTTTAAACTCATAGTGGTTTTTTTTTATATAAATGAAACGAGCCAAACAAGCACGTTGTGGGGTGTTATTTTTTTTAATACATAACTTTTTGTTCGTGCATTTAAAACTTCTCTGAACTAAAACAAGTAAAGCCGTTTGCATCATGTTTAAGACCGAACACTTCTGTTTTGTTCAATTCTTGGACGTGAATACAGTTACGTGGCATATTGACATATTTACCATTTTTTAATATTGACCTGTACATCTGTTTTACAGGAACTGTAAAAGCACACTAGAGTAAGTTTTTGAGATCAGATAAGACAAAGGTAGCAGATAAATCAAAAGTTCACAACATTCAGTACACTAAAATATTTCAACCCGGTAATTGTACAGGACAGAACTCAAAGGTTAAAACAGTTTAGGGTAAATGACTGCTTTAATTGCAGTTGTGATAACTAGAAAAACATGACCGTCCTGATGGAGACTGATCTTGATCTGTTTCCCTTTTCTCTTTATTGAAGTTAAAATCAAATTCCGCATTCAAATTGCACTACAGTAACCGATTGAGGCAGCTGTAAAATCTGAGGCACGGTGTCTAATAAAAACGCTTTTCAATTAGCATGCAGAGGACTCAAGGTTTTTTCCATTAATCTAAAAGCTTTACAACAATATGTTAATATTTTAAAACTGCCGTCATTATTTCTGGTATTAATAATTAAAGCTAATGTTTTGTGTAATGTTTACCTCCATTTCAAGTTTTTTTTTTTTTTTTGTTTTGTTTGATTCTTGTCCAGGATTGTTTTGTTTTTTTTCCTACTTGTTTTGTCTGCAGGTTTTTCACATGATCTTTATCCCCGCAGCTTACTTTCCAAAGCAAAGAAAACAGTTTTTATTCTGCAGCAGACACCAGATTTTATCAATAGTACATGATTAGTTTCTACCATGCATTGCCTCGATTAACGTATTCATTCGCGCCATATTTTATCTAAACTTAATTCTCTCACACAGTACTTGTGAAATTGTGGTTGACATGCCAGATGTGTTTGTGTGTGGCTAACACTAAGGTTTATGTTGTGTGTGTGTGTGTACATTTATTTATATAAATAAAAATAAAACATTGTGCTCATCAACCTCTTTTTGTTTCATCTTTCAGTGCAAAACGGAGCTGTTGCCCAAAAGGAGACTTTAAACGATGATGAGTTTGAGCCTTATCTGAACGCTCAGCCCAGACAGGTAGGTCCTGTTACACATCCACACAATAGCAGGAGCCTGGAGACATAAATGGTGACTCAACTATTGTAGAGCTGAGTTCAGTGCCTATTCTTCTCCTTAATTGCATCCTGGCCACAGTCTTTTGTTTCCTGAATAAAATATGCTGTATCGTTCAGTGTTTTATTGGAAGTTACCAATTCAGAGTATGTACATGCTGTATACTTTAAAAGTTTCAACTTTGTGTGATTTCAGATTTTTATTGTGAAATCTTCCCTTTAGTAGCTCCCTATTTAAAAAGTTGTGGATAAGCTGTAAAAAGAGACAGGATGTGCAGTGGTTGTGTAACTCCTGTATCTAATTAGTATAGTGCAAATATTTAAATTAGATTTTACCTAATTAACAAATTGCAAAAGGCAGCATGTTGGAAGAGCAGTTAGTACTGCTGCCTCACTGCAAGAAGGTCATGGGTTCGATTCCTGCCCAGGGTCTTTGTGTGTTTGCATGTTCTCCTCATGCTTGTGTGGTTTTCCCCGGTTACTCCTGTTTCCTCCTGCCTCCAAGCGCATTCAATTCGGCATAGGTGAATTGGGTACTCTTAGTTGTCCATAAGAGTGAATGTGTGTGTGAATGGTTGTCTGTCTCCAAGTGTTAGCCCTGCGATTAACTGGCAATTGTCCAGGGTTTACCCCGCCTCACACCTTAAGTTAGCTGGGATAGACTCCAGCACCCCTGCGACCCTGAACGGGATGAGCGGTAGGCAATGAATGAATTAATGAATCGATAAATATTACAGTCTGTCTGATTTCTGTTTTATTTGCAAAACTAGTAGAAACAAAATGTATCTCATGGTTCCCCATAGGCAATTTGTGTTTCTATTTTTTTATTTTTGTATTCTAAATTTTATACTCGTAAATGGACTCATCTTGTCTCTTTGCTATGTGTCCTTTATTTGATTATTATTGTAAGCAGTATTGGCTCAGAATGCACAGGAAAGCATTTGGGTAATTGTGAAACTTTTCTCTTGAACAATATACTTTGTTAGCTTAATGTTATTTATAATCGTGAACTACAAAATTGTCACTCCATTTATTGTACCCTGAGGGCCAAACGCTGGTCTCACCTTTTCTCTCCACATTGTCTATGAATTTGTATGGAGCCCCATTTTGGCAAGATATGTATGTCATCAGCCCTGAATTCTTGTAGTTTCATGTATAACACTGGGTGCGCTCAGTAAACAAACACCAGCTAAAATGTGTGACGGAGCACATTGAAATTGAGTTAATTTGAGGTGGGGCCATGTAATTGCCAGTCACTCTTAATGGAAACAAACAAGGACTCTCCTTTGCCTAAGGTGCAGTAATAAACATTACTTCTGTTTTGGTAGTGGGTTGTTTGAGGATTGAATTTTTGGTATCTTATCTTAAATTTATGTTTTCTAAAGTTATTCTGCCTTACATTCTAGTGTTTGTCACACTTTTTTAAAGATTGTGAGATAATTAAGCAAAATGTATCATTTGTTAACAATTAACCTATGTTCCACTGGGTTATTAAATATAATTAAACCATTTAACCTTTTTGCATTTATTAATACTTGATTATTAATGGATTTTTTTGTCTTGTCTTTTCAGAGCAATGCATATACGGCCATGTCTGACTCCTATATGCCTAGCTACTATAGCCCCTCCATAGGATTCACTTACTCGCTCAATGAAGCAGCGTGGTCCACCGGCAGTGATCCTCCTATGCCTTACCTGACCTCTTATGGACAGCTTAGCAATGGGGAGCACCACTTCCTTCCGGACGCCATGTTTGGCCAGTCAGGGGCACTTGGGAGCAACCCTTTCTTGGGTCAGCATGGTTTCAACTTTTTCCCCAGTGGGATTGACTTCTCTGCCTGGGGTAACAGCAGCTCTCAGGGACAGTCCACACAGAGTTATGCCTATGCGCCCAGCTCACTCGGAGGTGCTGTTATCGATGGACAGTCTCCCTTCCCCACCAATGAGCCTCTGAATAAGGCTGTAGGGATGAACAGTTTGGACCAGGGTATGGCAGGGCTTAAGATCGGGTCAGGCGACACGACACCTAAAGTTGTTGGTTCTGGACTTCCTGGTGGACCTTTGAATCAGGTATCGGCAGCTCCAAGCATGCCCGCGCCTTCCATTGCGCCTGCCAAAGTGGCATCCTGGGCAGACATTGCCAGCAAGCCTGCCAAACCCCAGCCCAAGGTCAAGACTAAAGGCACTTTGGGGGGCTCAAACCTTCCTCCTCCACCAATCAAACACAACATGGATATTGGTACATGGGATAACAAAGGGGCTGTGCCAAAAGCAGCAACACCCCATCAGCCAGCACTGCCCACCAATGGACAGCCACCCAATCAGGGCTCTCCTCAGCCAGCTGCGTCTGCTGCAGGAGTGCCTCAGCTTCCCCTCACCAATGGACAGCTTGTACCCCCTACTGTTCCATTAGGACAGCATCCCCAGGCTCCTAATGGTCAATCAGGTATGGCTCCACCTCAACTTCAAGGCCCACCCCCTCCATCGCAACCTTCTCAACAGACACGCTGGGTCGCTCCTCGTAACCGTGCCAACGGCTTTGGAGATGCAGCAGGTGCGACCAGCCAGTCCCCACCTAGTGCCGGAATAGGTGGAGTCAGCATGCCACCAGAAGCGCATCCGGTCCTCGAGCAGCTGCGTGTTGTCAACAACTACAATCCAAAAGACTTTGACTGGAACCCCAAACAGGGACGGGTGTTTATTATAAAGAGCTATTCGGAGGACGACATCCACCGCTCCATTAAGTATAACGTGTGGTGCAGTACAGAGCATGGCAACAAGCGACTGGATGCAGCATACCGCTCTCTGGGTGGAAAGGGCCCACTCTACCTGCTTTTCAGTGTCAACGGTAGCGGCCACTTCTGTGGTGTGGCTGAAATGCGCTCACCTGTGGACTACAACACATGCGCGGGCGTGTGGTCACAGGACAAGTGGAAGGGTCGCTTTGATGTGCGCTGGATCTTCGTTAAGGACGTGCCCAACAGCCAGCTGCGTCACATCCGTCTGGAGAACAACGAGAACAAGCCAGTGACCAACTCGCGTGACACACAGGAGGTCCCGCTCGACAAGGCGCGGCAGGTGCTTAAGATCATCGCGAGCTACAAGCACACCACCTCCATTTTTGACGACTTCTCGCACTACGAGAAGCGGCAGGAGGAGGAGGAGAGTGTTAAAAAGGTAATCAAACATTGAGTGCCAGTGCTGTAAGTAAGGCAGTAAGGTTCATTCCTTTCCTCTCACCAGAAGTGTCTGGTGTGACGGTTAAGGTGGTATGCTTTTTGCATGTAGTGAAAATGCTTATATTTGATTCTGTGCTTGCTTATGTAACTTCTCAATGAAACAACAGCTTTGGAAAATGTCTCATTTGGCTGTACTTGCTTTTTAATGATCTGATGCACGTCAGTGAGCTGTGCTTGTCGCGTCAAATCATCTTTTTTTAGCCGAGCGAGTGAAGTAAAGTGCAAATAGAATGATTTTAAAAAATAATAAAATAGTTAGACACATCCCCGAGCATCATTACATGGGAGAAAGAGCCTTTCTGTTTTTGATTTTTTGTAAAACACCTGCATTCTGGGGTACAACAGATTCATCTTGTTTCAGGTGCATTTTAAACCCTGTAATAGCCTTGCTGGAACTGTTGTTTTAAAGACTTATTTTTGGTATTGTAAAGTATATGACTAACATTTAACAGTTATAAGCTGATTTAATTGCCTGAAATAAGCCCCTCTGGTTTATATTGCTCATTACTAATATATTTGTCTGACTGCAGTTTGTTAGCTAGAGGTAAGCTATTCCAGAAGAGTGGACGGTAATATAAAATAAAATATACCAAAGGTGGTACTCGATCTGGAATAGGCTTGTGTTCAGTAAGCACATTTGGATCCAAAATGCTTAGGGATTCAAACATTTGTTAATATTGTGTGTAACATGCATCCTGTCTTTATACACCTGCTAAGCTGTGTGTACATCAGCCACAAAAATCAGCTAGGTAGTATATAGCTAGTAGTGTGTAATAGTGTGACTCTGCATTAGTGGTGTAGAAACGTTATTAGTATTTGTCATTTTTGTTACTTAGACTGTCTTGAGCCGATCGTTACTATCACTCGGCTGTTTTGTTACATGCTGCAACACGCCCTTATTGGAGCCAGGTTGATGGGAACATAACTTTGTATATGTAATTGGGAACACTGATGCTCGGAAACGGCCAGTAAATAAGCTTTTAACTTTAAAGCTGACCTCATTTTGCTAAATGTATATTGCATTTCTGATTGCTATGACTATAGCCATTGGTGCTGTTAAATCGTAAATAAATAAGAGAAAGAAAGTAGGAGAAAATATAGACATATAAAATTTCTTCTTGAATAAAGCTAGAGTTTGGGCTTGGGATATGTCTAAATTGTATTTCTAAATCTGGGTCATGCTTTGTGGGAAAAGAGCCAACTCTTCATGATATCTGTCTGTCCAAATAAATTATGTATAACGGCGAGAAAAGAGCACTAAATCAAAATTCCATAGTCCAATGGAAATTCTTTATTTTATGGGACCTGAAGCAGTTTCAATGACGTGAGAAAATGATGTGATTCAGGGCTTTTGATTTTTACATCATCGGTTCAAAGGCTCGTGTAAATCTTCTCATCCTGTTCCTTATCGAACTGAAGTGTGCAGCCTACATGATTCTCTAACTGTAGTATGACTAATAACAAATTAGTAAAGAAACAAAGCTATTAATTTGCTCTGGGGAATTCATTTAAAAGCGATAGTCACTATGGGACATTTGAATAATTGTCTTTAGGTGTGAATGTACTATACTGTCCGATTTGTTTTTCACACACAAGTGCTGTAGAGTTGCGGTTACCCGCTGTACGATGCTGTTTAACTCGTTCACGCACGAAGAAATTTTAAACACAGTGATGTGTTCAAAACTGAATGCTCGGATAGAATGACTAACATTTCCAGTGCCCATCTATTTAAGTATTAATGACTAAGTGTTCAGCAATTTACTTTCTTCACTGTCCGTAAAGGGAATGCACCATGTAATCGCCTACATATAATATTGCAGTTATTATTACCCAAAACAAGGATATGTTCAAATAAGAATCACGTTAATGTTGGTGAACACTCTTTTTTTTTTTTTCCCCTTCCTCTAACAATGACTTTTGTTTGTAATACAAAGCTTTATGAGAAAAATATCAATTATGTGCCTGGAAATGACCTGGTTTTCACGATCCTTCAGAATGATGATGCAAACGTGTAATATTATTGCTTTTTTTGTGCTCATGGAGTTTGTGACCAGGATTACACTTTGCCTGTGAAAAGCTATTACCTCTCTGAATTAGCCTTTTAATTGTTAGTGCTTGTTACATTTGTCTGCTTGTTTTAATGAGCAATGCAAGCCAAAATCACTCCTAATGCCCTAAGTTTATATTTCCGTTAGTCGAGGTTGGTCTACATGTAATCTGGGCGAATGCCTTCGTATGTTTTAGATTAATGCAGGTTTAGATTCCCCTCTAGAGATATGACTGCAGATTAGTGTTGCAAAATTATTAGTATTGAATGTCGTACAAATAGCCGCATGCCATGCCAAAATGTTAACGCACCGGTAGGTATACTGTATGTCAGACTGCCTTTTCATTCAGCACCCAGAATATACTGCTCATACTAGGGTGTGGCATTCTATTTAAGGGAACTTCTTTAATCAAACTTTGGGGGGGGGGGGGGAGTATAGCAGAGGACGGCAAAAACAGAGGAGGATTATAGAGAAAGTAGAGAGTAGAGATGAAGAACACACAGAGGGAGAGAGAGGCTTACACACACACACACACACACACACACACACACACACACACACACACTTTTAGCTAGGCTGTGCAAGAACTCACTCAATTCACTTGAAGCAGCTAACTACCTAACTCTTTCTCTCTCTCTCTTTATCTCTCTCCCTCTTTCTCTCTATCTATCTCTCTCTATCTATCTCTCTCTATTTATCTCTCTCCCTCTTTCTATCTATCTCTCTCTATTTCTCTCTCTCGCTCTCTCTCTCTCTCTCTCTCTCTCTCTCTCTCTCTCGTTCTCTTAAACAAAGTTTGTTAAAAGTCAAAGTCTCTCGTTCTCTCTCTCTAAAAGGTCTTACTATCAGGGATACACCGGTACCGATACTGAGCTCATGCATTCATCATCGTAAAAACACCCAAAGAAGATATCCCACGTGATGTCATTTACAGTATTTAGTAAATAACGGAACTGACAGAACCGACACGGACACACACGACAGACACAATGTCAGCCTCAGCAGTGTTTAAATGTTTCACAATTATTGATGACTTTTATTTTGTATTATGTCCTTGGTTATTATACCCTTTGGATTTTATTTCTGTCCGATATTCATTAGTCACAATGTGATATGCTTGGAAAATTGGCAGATCAGCAAAAAAATACAGTACAATAAAATACAGGTTTGGACATTTGGTATCGGGCAGTAGCAGAGACAATACTGGACTCTATCTTTCCTCCTTAATGCATTAATCGCTGCAGAAGACATTCCAGGAGCAAATTTTTACTTTTAGACCCTTCAAGGCATTTTACCGATTCCGCCGTTCCTTCCTCCATATCTTCCTCTACCCCTTCCTGCGTCCCTTCCTGCCTTACTTCCTCCATCCCTTCCTGCCATCCTTTCGCCGTCCCATCCTCCGTCCCATTCTCCGCCCTTTCCTGCATTCCTTCCTCAGTCCCTTACTGCATTCCTTCCTCCGTTCCTTCCTTCCTCCATTCCGTCCTCCGTCCCTTCCTCGATCCCTTCCTCCGTCCCTTCCTCTGTCCCTTCCTCCGTCCCATCTTCCACCCGTTCGTCCGTCCCTTCTTAAACCCCTTCCTCTGTCCCTTCCACCATTCCTTCTTCTGTCCCTTCCTCCACCGTTTCCTCCATCCATTCCACCATTCCTTCCTCTATCCCTTTCTCTGTGTCTTCCTCTGTCCCGTCCTCCACCGTTTCCTCCGTCCCTTCCAGCATTCCTTCCTCTGTCCCTTCCTCCACCGTTTCCTCCGTCCCTTCCACCATTTCTTCCTCCATCCCATCCTCCTTTTCCTCCATGTCACACACATTTGTGCTGAACTGTAGTTTTGTGTAGTTCGGCTGTTCATCCTTAATGAAGCGTGAAACACGATGCTGGTTCTGCTCGGAGGTTTATTTCATGTCATGATATGAAATTGTACATCGGTTACGCTTACAATGATGAAATATTCAAAATGGGCATAAACCTTCTAGTTGGACCCAGTTTCCATAGCGATACGGTACGATCCACTTATTCCCATTTGTGAAAGATTAACTGCATCTCAACCGCTGGCTTTCTGTTTTGTTTTGTCTCGCTTGGTTCATTCAAACACTATTTTGGCCGTTGGATAAAGCTATTCCGTGCAAAACGGATTGATATATCGATCGAGGTGAATAGCTGCGGGATGCGGTTCCTATGTCAGCACACGGCGAACTACACAAGTGTGTGTACGCAATGAGGATCCGTACACAGTCATGATGTCTGCCACACACTGTAAGTACAGCTTTCTGTTCTGCTTGTGCTTTGAAAGAGGATTTAATGCAGAAATGTATTACGCAATCCAAAGTGGGCAGAATGATAGTTAAGCTGAGAAAGAGAACACACACACACACACACACACACAAACATTAAATTGACCAAAGGTCAATAATCTTCCTGACTGAGTAGAGATTACATTCGAGATCAATGTAGGTGGGATCAATGTCATGAGATCAATGTCATGCTGTTTGCGCTCGTCGAGTCCCTGGATACCTGTTCCATGTGCCGTCACACACACATTTCGAAGAAGACACTAGTAACTTTTGAGGAACTGAGAAGCCGAAAACTCTTCTGAATACAAACTACCCAGTTCTGAATCACAGTTTTTATTTTGCGCTGGAGTCAAGATCTTGATAAATAACAAAAGTGACACGAACCTGAGCATCATATACGTTCCCATTCTGATTGCTTGTTTAGCTTTCTAAACAAACCGGATGTTCATATGATAATCATCGGAGAAACTCTGCTTAACGTTATCAGAGCGTTTTTCTTGGGAAAACATCGACTTCACACCGGTCCAAAGCATCATACATTATACATTCTGTACGTTTTACTCTTTAATGTTTCATATTAAACTTCATACATTCGTTCGTCTACTACTTATCCTGTTCAGGGGCGCGGAGATCGCATGCTCTTGCCGTGATTGCGCGGGTTTTCCCTGGGTACTCCGGTTTCCTCCCGCCTCCAAACACATTCGGTTTGGCATAGGTGAATGTGCTACTCTAAATTTTTCACTTCTTGTTTGCGTGTCGAGTTATTTTGTCACGTTCCAGACGCACCTGGGTAGACGGCTAAAGAGACCGAGCGTCAGCCACTTCACTGAAGTGGCTAACTCAATTAGGGAACTGTGAATTGGATATAAGGAGGACTGGGATCCAAGAACTTCTTAGCATCTGGTGCTAAGAGGAAATGAGTGAATGCTAAGAGCGGAGGCATTTAAAAATAAAAATTGGTTCAATTCCCATCCAGAGTGTTTCTGTGTGGATGTTCTCCCCGTGCTTGCGCAGGTTTTCCCAGGGTACTCCGGTTTCCTCCCAACGACAAACACATGTGATTGTACATAGGTGAATGTGTTACTCTAAATTGTCCATAGGAGTGAATGTGTGTCTGAATGGTTATCTGTCTAAAAGTGTTAGTCCTGTGATTAACTGCTGATTGTACAGGATGTACCCCGCCCTAACTCACACACTAAGTTATCTGGGATAGACTACAGCGCCCCCTAGACCCTGAACAGGATAAACGCTAGCTAATGTATGGATGAATGAATTTTTTTTAAACCATAATTTATTATTGATATTATTGATATATTATTGTGAAAGAAAAGCTTTGATCGTTTTAAACAAACAGGTAAGAAATAGACAAATGCAGAAAAAAAAACTAATTCGAACAAGTAAAAAAATTAATACCATGTTCTACAGAATAAAAAAAAAAAGAAAAATTTCGAGTTTCAGAGTTCTGAAATCTAGCACTGTCGCGACCCTTTTTAATAGCTTGCTTATGTCGAGAGATGTGCGAAAGGTCAGTATTCTACCACACGCGCCCTTTACTCTGCGTTTAGAAAAAAATTGGGGGAGGGGGGGGAGGGTGTCATCCAAAACGAGCTCCTTCTCTCGTTTCCGTAAACACAACTTTCTGACTCTCACTCTCTGCAGAGAGGAACAGGGGTAGCTTTATCAGATTTCAAAAAACGAGCATCCGCTTCCTGTTCGCTGACCTGAACCGCTCCATCACTTCCTTTCATTGCCTCTCTGCACATTATTCTATCTTTAGTAGAAGTGTGTATATTCAAACAGACTTACACACACACCCAATACGAGCAAGTTCCTGGTATTCTGTTAGCTGATCGTACTGAAGTTTGTGGTTTACAAAGAGGAACATCATCGCTTCAGGTTATATCCCCACAGAAATTGTAAAAACAGTCTGGCTGGGTAACAGCACACACCGGCTGTACAGTAGCACGTTGTTCCCCATCGGTATGATTATACGGTTATATACACACTTGGCTATCAGGGATGAAACTGACTATGACTCTCTTGTGCACTGTTGTGTCCAATGATTTCAGTGGTGCTTATATAACTCATATAAGTCACATCCAGAAAAGGTCTGTGAGTCAAAATCACATGTATGCACCATATTCAGTTTATATAATCCTTTTAAGCACAAACACAATTACAAACATTTCTAACAAGTTATTACAGATTTAATCCTCAGTGCTTCAGGGATTTCATCCGGCTAGATTAGGATTAGGAACAGTATAGCCTCATACTCCTAGGGCATAGGGTGAAGGGCCTTGCTCAGGGGCCCAGCAGTTGTAGATTGGCGGTGATGGGAATCGAACCTCGGTCTTCGAATCAACAGTCCAACATATTAACTACCGATTTTTAAAATCGTATGAATGTTCTTTAGAACATCATCTAAAATCTTTAGAATGTTATGCTAACACATCATTGGTTGATCGTTATAAACGTACAGCATTTATCCAGAGCGACTTACATTTGTTTTAATACAACTGAGCAGTTAAGGGGTTAAGGGCCTTGCCCAGGGAACTCCTGGTGACACCAGAAGGGTGGTTCTGGGGATTGAACCCATGATCTTTTGACATTAACTACCGAGCTACCGCTTCAGTGCACAATGTTCCTAATAAAGTGGCCTTGTGAATGGTTCAGGTAAAACTGAAATTGTGAAAAGATTTTATTTATTTATTTATTTATTTTTTTATCTTGTTACAGCATGAATTACATTAACATTTAAAGCATTTGGCACACACCCCCTTATCCAGAGCAACTTATATCTGATTTAACCAACTGAGCAGTTGAGGGTTAAGGGGCCTTGCTTAGGGGCCCAGCAATGGCAGCTTCTTGGTTCTGGGAATTGAACCCATGATAATCCAATCTCCAGGACCACATTGTAACAACTGAGCTACCACTTCCACGAAAAGAAAAACAGACCCTACATCATACCGGTAGATTTATGCTGTACATAATCTATATGACTCAAATGAGAGACCAGAACGAGTCAGGTAAAGAGAGAAAGAGAGAGAGAGACAGAAAGCAAGAGGGAGAGTAAGAGACAGAGAAAGCGCAAGAGGGAGAGAGAAAGAAAGTGAGAGAGTAAACGAGAGAGAGAGAGAGAGAGAGATACTTAGCGATATGTAACGATGTAAAGTGTTTAGCCTTCTGACCTGTGTGTATGAACGAAGAGCGAAAGCTTAGCGAGAGAGTAAATGAGAAAGCGAACGAGTGGATGGACAGACGATCGCTCTTTATCCTCACGCATGCGTTCAAGGCCTCGTTTTTCTTCCTTTGTATTTCTACCTCTTTCTCTCGTCTTTTATCCAGTTGTTTGTCTGACAGCGAGCTTTTCTCACGCTGCCTTTCTCTTGGGTTTCATCATTCAGGGCTGAAGAACAGAACCGATTCCCCGTCTGCTTTCCACGTCTCACACACGTGTGTTAACGACCTCTGTGTGTGATGGAGTGTATCGTCAGGGTCGTGTGCTAACTTCCGATAGTACGAGTTTAAAATATCTTGTACAGCTTTATTAGCATGACTGTAGCCTTTACAGTGTTGCCAAAGCCGGTTTCAATAAAATAAATAGATAAATAAATAAAATAAAAACAGATAAGAAGGAACATTAATAACATTAATAACAATCACAACAATTATAATAATAAAATAAATGGATAAAATCTATAGTAAATTAAATGACTCTCTCTCTCTCTCGTGCTCTCTCTCTCCCTCTCTCTCTCTCTCTCTCTCTCTCTCTCTCTCTCTCTCTCTCTCTCTCTCTCATATAAGGAGCTCTTCCTGACTATCATACATGGGGCTCTTCCTCTCTTGCCCTCTGATATGGATGTTAGTGTTAGTGACATAATTAATAGTATAATTAATTAATTAATAATATTTATGTAGTGAATTCTATAGAGATATGTAAAGATGTAGAGATACTATTTTTGTACTAAATT
>JAOUQX010000002.1:15131458-15142884 GCA_028566295.1 Liobagrus marginatus
CCCACTAACAGTAACATATCCCACCCACTAACAGTAACATATCCCACCCACTAACAGTAATATATCCCACCCACTTAGAGTAATATATCCCACCCACTAACAGTAACGTATCCCAAAAAGAATTTATCTGGGTACACACATGTTGTTTTCCCTCAGAGATCACTCTGACTCCTTTTCATAGACACACTCGCACACATCACATGCAGTACAGGCTGAGGACTGCAATTGGATAGTTACTTTTTTTTTGGTTTAAAAAAAAAAATTTTTTTTTTTGAACCAGTCTGTTTGCTTAACCATATTATGTAACATCGAGCACCTGCTAAAGACTCAGCTTCCCCATGTGTTCATGATCATTGCTACTGTTTTATGAAAATAATTTTCTTTTTAGCATCCTCCCATGTTGTTTAGTGCTGAGCAATGCATTGTGGGAGTTTTAGTACCATGGCACTATTAGAGAACCATCTGTGCATTTTGCGCATGAAAGCTCCACCCACGTCGTAAATTCCTGCTCCGTCTGTCGTAGCAGCTCATTGTCACAGCATGGCGGAAGTTTCCGAGCCTCCACCTCCCATAAGGGTGTGTGGCAGGAGATCTGGGTTCTAATGGAGGTCCTGCTGAAAAAGAACAGAACTCTAAAAAAGAACCTGCTGTTCTTTTTATGGCTGACTATTACAGGCTGATTTTGGAGAACCCATATGTTTAGTGTGTTTAAAGCTGCTGCACAGTCATGCAGATTTGTCCTTAAACCAAGTGCCACATCATATGACTGAGGTTGTGCGTGCAGTCTTGACCCCAAGACGTTGGAAGATCTACATGCTCTGAGATACTGAGACAAATCTTTTTAATCACTACATGGTGCTGTATTTCCAAAGTACAGATTAATATTCGGTTTAATTCTCTTTCCTTGGTATTCCCTGCGTATATTTGTTTGTGGATAAAGGGTAAATGCAGGTAAAAAAAAACAAAAAAACGACGCAGCATCCTGGAAGGACAAATCGCATTTCCCCAGGAGCCTGAGACAAGGAGATTATGTATACTGACAAAAAAAAGAAAAAATTTCACAGTTGTTCAGTGGGTGCTATCCTGAGTGGGTGTGTGTTTAACTCTTCAAGAGAACGTCTTGAAATCGATACGTCCACTTATGACACAAATTGCCTCTTGGTGCTGTGGCTAATGTGCCACATGCTGGTTTTCCGTGTCAGGCCAGTGAAGGAATGATGTAATGCTACAACGTTCAAAGACATTTTAGACTGTTCTGCGCGTCCACAGTTTCAGGAAGACACGCATATGGGTGTGCTGATAAGGTGTCCACAAACCTTTGGCCAGCTAGTGTAGAGTAAAAGTAAAAGTGACATATATTGTACATTAAATCTACTTATTTATACAGCAGCGTACATGGAGGATAGTCTCGACTCTATTTTTAAGTTTAGTTTGAGTTCAAACCAACCGGACGCATGCCTCCAGTCTGATAGTAAGCCTTAGGATAGAACCTGCAAAAGGTCTCTGTACTGCAGGACAGTTTGGTGCAGAGCATGCTCCACTGGACATCGATTGTCTCATGGAGCGGATAGGAGAAATTGCTTGTGATGGTTAAGAGCGTGGCCTGCAATCTTCTCGATTTCTGACTTGAGAGTCTCGAAAAGTGCTTCAGCTTTCCTGATGATCTTATTGAGTCTGCGTATGTTGTTCCTCTTAAATCTGCCCTAGCAAACAACGGTGTGGAGCAGAACAGCTGAATAGCCGTATAACGGCTGTAAAACTAAACAGCCTTATCAGAAAATGAAGCAGTAATGAACTCTGTACCTTTTTGTATAAGATGTCTCATCATTCAGGGCGTTAATAATTAATGCGTGTACATTCATCTTGAATGCTTCACCCGTAGCATGGTCCTAATGGTTTATTACAGCCTGGTTAATAACGGGCGCTTAATAATGAGGAGATTTTTAACACATAAACAGCAACCATTATGTAAGGTGATAATAAATATATAAATATAATAGATGATATTTAAATGATTTCTTTTTTTTTTTTAATCCTTAACCTCTTAGTACAAATGTATTATTGATACCAATGAACGAATGGTATGTTTTTAGAAACCTTCATTCATTGGTGTCTCTTTTTTTAATTGTTCACATGCACAACCGCAGTGCAACATGTATAAAAGTAGAAGAAAAATAGAATATACACACAGATTTACACAGCTGTGTACACAGATCTGTATTTTAGAGATATCAATGCAAACACGACGTCAACTCTTGACTTTCCATCTAGTGAAGTCTCTGTCATTACTATTGTCCCATTGAGGCTTTTTCTAGCTTTAATATCTGGGTGAAAGGTCATAAGTCCGAATAAAGGTACGTTGTAGAGCTTCTTCCACAGCCATATTCGAAAATGGCTAATCTCATAGACTAGCAAAACCTTCACAAACCCTAGTTTTAAAATCAGGGGTCTGTCTGATTGTAGGTTTCCACAGCCGACATGGACAACAATCCTGTGGAGTTAAAATGATATTATATTTCTTAGCCAGTGATCAATTAGGGTTATACTAACTTTAACTTTTACTTTTACTACTCAGATAAATGCTACTGTATGTGGTATGTGGGACACCATACTACCATAATTGTGTCTTCCCCAAACTGTTACTACAAATGTAAAAGCACACAGTTGTCTAGAATGTCCAGACATTACACAACGTGTTCCAGTATGACAATGCCCCTGTGCACAAAGCCCCTGAGCTCCGTGAAGACATGGTGTGTTTTGGTTGAAGTAGGGCCCTGACTCTGACTCAACACCTCTGAGATGAACTGAAACACAGACTGCATTCCAGACCGTCTCACAGTGGTGCTGACAGTGTTGCCTGAACTCACTAATACTATTTTGGTTGAATGTGAAAATCCCCACAGCTATGCTTTAAAATCTAGTAAAAACTTTACAGACGTTTGGATTTATTGTTATAGGTGTAAGAGCGACTAAATCCGGAAGTTCCAAAACACATGGATGTTTGCCGGGTGTCCCAATACTTTTGTCCATAAATTTTCCCCAATACTTTTGTCCATAAAGTGTATATATACTGTACATACAATAAAATGTATCTTGTGCAGGATTTTTCAGGCCCCCACTCATATATTCCGATGAAGTTTGCAGCACACATTTTAAAGGTTTGAGCTTATATGTAAGCGATATTAGAATATGCTCCTACTCTAAAGCAGTACAGCAACTCAACGTAAGGCCGCATCCTTCATTAAGTCGTGTGTGTCTTCGGTAGTTCCTTCAGACCTGCATGCCTCCATCTTGCCAGCAGTAGATGAGGATGTTTGAGTTGGCAGGATGGGGTGATTGGAGAAGGAGGGGGTTCTCTCCATGGCAACTAGAACATGTTGCCTGGATACGGGTGTGAACAGAACATGTGGTATGAGCAGGCTGGGTTGCTCTGCTTCATGGTGGAGTAGATGTGGGTGACTGCAGCATCCTGGTCTGCTATAGATGAGTGTGTAGATCACAGCTTGGACATTCTGAGATAGGGATACAACAATTTTGAGACAATGAGATCAGTTCGTTAGAAGATGACCAGCACAGGCACATAGAGGATGGCATCACGCGCCTATGTTCTATTAGCATATCCCCCTTTTCTGGATAAGTTACAGTGTTCGAAAGTGTTTGCATTGAGCTAACTTTTAGCATGTGATGGTACGATGAATCTCAGGAAGATAAGCGCTAAGGCAGACCAAACCTGCGGTTATCTACTTTATTGAAGGTGGCTAATTATTCCGAGTGCCGCATTTAATCAAATACAGTATGTAAGCATGCAACATCTTTAGACTATTTCTCACCCACCTAGAGTGAAAATTTTGGATAACAAAAAGAAAAACTTCACTTTATGTAAGGTATTGGAGCTGTGTTTTTTGGGTATGGTTTGTGTAATAAACAGTGAATCTGTAACGTTGGTAAATGTAATCGGATTTGGATAACGTCCGTTTTGTCGGCTGTTGGCTGCAGATTTGGAGGATGCCAACCAATCAGAGCGCTGCCATATGCTCGGTTTATATTTGTAGTCAGCAGTATGAAGTGTACATTGACGGAAGATCATTGAAGCGATGGGTGGGAAGCCAAAAAATCAGGAGTCCTTCGTTAACTCAGGCCGGTCAATATTCTGAGAATGGACTGAGCGGGTTTGTTGTGCTCCTCTCCTACCCCCTGACTAGTTTCTGTTTTGAGATTCGGTGGTTGTGTTTACCCAAAATTCACAGGGTTCTTACCAATCTCACTATCCTCAGATATTTTAATCCACCTCTTCCCAAACCCAGCAGTGGCAGAATGTTCCGGAAGATTCCAACGGACACATGGCGCTGTGCATGATCTGGACAATGTGACCGTAGCCAAATTTCCACCTGCGGTAGCGAGCCGTCCAATCAGAGCGCAGCCATATGCCCACCTTATAGCGCAGGCTAGTCCACAGTGTGTTGGCATTTCTCACTGACTTTAGATTGACAACATGGCACGTGTTCAACACCAACATGTTGGACTCCAGGCGAAAAGATGTGTGTGCCATGTGTAACTGTAGTCCAACAGAATATAGTCTGCTTTAGTATGTTTGTCTTTGTACGTCCGCAATAAATGGTAAAAAAAAAAAAAGAACTTCCTTCGATTTAGTGCTTATCGTCTAGAAAAATAACTCCGAGACTTTATCCAAGATTTATTCCAGTGTAGCTTTCCTCCCCGAAAATTCAAAAGAACTATAAACGCGTGTAGATTTGCTGTTCATCTCTATTGTTTTGTAGTTTATCCGTAAAAAGAGAACTCCCGTTTTCAGATTGTGTCGTCCCCGCCTGCAGTATTCTTTCTTTTGTCAGGCTCTCCCACACTGTTTCTTTTTTTTTTTCTTTTCTCTCTCTCTCTTTCCTTCTTTCTGGGAATTAGCAGTGCTTGGTGGTAAGGTGTTGTGGTCTGGGTAAAGGCATTGGCACAGACTCTAAGCTCATGGTGAAAGGAGCCCGATTGGTATCGCCTGGACTTCTACCAAAACTCTATGGGAGGAAAACAAAACCCAGTATGAAAGACGTGTGCAGAAAAAGAAAGAGAGACAGAGAGTAAAAGAGAGGCATTATGGGAATGTGAAAGGAGGAGGAGGTTTGGTTGGATGTGTTTGTATGAGAGAGAGAGAGAGAGAGAGAGAGAGAGAGAATAGGCTTGCGAGATAAATGAAGCATAGGACATACTGAAATAGGTTTAATCTGCTGGAATTCTGAAATAGCATTACGTTAAGTTTGGTGTTCTACTTTTTATTTACTTACATTTAAAAACGAGCCAATTTATTAAGTTGAGTTTATAATTCAATTTATTTCAATTCAAGATTACATTTCAATAAATGTCTAATTTGCATTTGAACCAAATTTTTGCATCTCTGTAGCTATGACTCTCTTTGACCACTTAAAAGTAGTTTAGCTTTTTAAAGTACCAGGCGTTTTGATTAGGAAGTTAATAATAAAATCATAAAACATATTAACATAATATACTGTTACCATTGTAAAAGTTAACAATTTGAAAAATATGAGCACGTTCTGGAGTGTTTTGTTTCTTTTATACCACAGCAACTTGGCAATTTCGAATTCCAATTTGCGTACTGATGTGATATGACGCAGCAAACCGTTTTAGCCTTCTATATTTAAATTCAGCGTTGTGAAATGTCCGCGAAACATGTTCCTGTTATCTCTTGTGTTATAAATAGATCGGGAACGAGGTTAGAACCAGCCTCTATTTTTTTCCTCTTGAATGTGGCGTTACAGAGGATCCAGAAAAAAAAAACCTGCTATGAAGACTTGTACTGGGTGGATAACTACAGCTTTATCATTGTTTAAAAGTTTCCTTCCAACATACTAAGCAGATATCTGATTGCAGGAGAAAAAACTCTCCGTATTAAATAATTGTTGTTTATTATTAGCTTTAGGTAATCTCAGCGTTGTTGTCCGTCCACCCTGTAAATATGTCGTTTAACCATCTCAATTGTGTTCAGATGCCACTTTGGGTAGGGGTGTGGTGGTGGTGGGGGTGTTGCAGTGAGTGTAATAAATGAAGATGCTCTAAAATGACGACTGTAGTCTGTGTGTGTGTATATATATTGTTTTTTTATTGTAATCTGTTAAATGTCTCTCAGCATGAACGCCCATGATTTGATCCTACTTAGCTTGACCAGACTGCGCAAATCTGTTCTAATCCTCCCAGTGCTATCGCTTACACACAAACCCACACACGCACACACACGCTCAGGAAGATGCATCTCTATTCAACTATCTCTCGCTCTGTCTCTTTCGCTCTGTCTCTCTCGCTCTTGCTCTGACTCTCTCTCTCTCTCTCTCTTCTGACTCTCTTTATCTCTCTCTCGCTCTGACTCTTATCAGATCTATGCACCCTAACCCTAACACACACACACACACACACACACAAACACACACACGCTCAGGAAGACGCATCTCTATTCAACTATCTCTCTCTCTCTCTCGCTCTGACTCTATCTCGCTCTGTCGCTCTTGCTCTGACTCTCTCTCGTTCTGACTCTCTTTATCTCTCTCTCTCTCTCTCTCTCTAGCAAAACATGCTGTCACGGGGAGGCCCACAGGCGAGCCGTTTCCTGACGGGATGGAGATGATCATGTTTGGTGTGTTCAAACATCACACTACGACACACTACACACTTAACCCTAGGCACACACCTGTCACGCACACAACCTAGTTTTCACTTCTTCAGCACTTGATGATATCAAGTTAATGCTCTTTTATTTATAAATGGATTTGTACAAATTGAAGTTTATTTCTCTGTAATAAATATAAAAATATCGATTATGAATGAAGTCACAAAAATGAATTGTAAATAAATAAGTTAAATAAATAGTTTTTTGTTATTATTGTTAAATTATTGCTACTTAGATGTTCATTGAAACTCAATTTACATTAAAAGTTTTAAGTTATTTTACCAGTAACACTTTTATCGTGTTTGCAATATTTTTTATACTTGTTAGTTGCTTCTCGAATTTTTTAATGTGTTTATTACTGTATTAATATATTATTTTGTTCGTCTATTAGTCTGCCATTATTAGATTCATTGATTAATCTGCAATTTATTAGCTTGTGCAATTAGTTAAAATATTGTGTTATGTTACGGTATACGTTACACTTAATTTGGTGTGTGTGCGTGTGTGTGTGTGTGTGTGTGTGTGTGTGTGTGTGTGTGTGTGTGTGTGTTTGTTCACAGGTATGGGCTGTTTTTGGGGTGCTGAGAG
The DNA here is from genome assembly GCA_028566295.1 of Liobagrus marginatus. Lineage (NCBI taxonomy): Eukaryota > Metazoa > Chordata > Actinopteri > Siluriformes > Amblycipitidae > Liobagrus > Liobagrus marginatus. Next base: position 15,138,732 of record JAOUQX010000002.1, read on the forward strand.
GCGCTTCTGGACTATTCCTGGTGTGTTCTCTACTCAGGTGGGTTACGCAGGTGGATTTACCCCCAACCCCACCTATAAAGAGGTGTGTACAGGTAAGACACACAAACTCAAACACTCCTAAACACGATCTGGCTATAAAAATAAAATAAAAAAATCAGCTTTCTGCAGTGGTGATCTGAAAGAGAAAAAGAGTCTCTGAGCGAGAAACGTCATGCGTGTCCTGCTTTACAGGACAGACAGGACACTCCGAGGTGGTGCGAGTGGTCTACCCCCCTCAGAATGTGAGCCTGGAGAAACTGCTAAAGGTGTTCTGGGAAAGCCATGACCCCACTCAAGGTAACACACACACACACTCATGGGCAGTCGCCTTAACATGTCTCCTTTAATAGAACATGCATGTGAAAAACAGGCTGATGGGAAATGCATGTCCTTTAGGAAGGGTCTCAGGAGGTAGAAGCGGGCAGCTGATTGTGTTAATGTGTCTGAGTTTGGAGATATGAAATACACCATGGGTATGTGTTATCATGGGTATTCATGCCCAAAGGGTGCATTTAGCATCTTTCATCAGCAGTGAAAGAAGCCATATGACACAGGGTGTGTGTGTGTGTGTGTGTGTGTGTGTGTGTGTGTGACTGCATCTTTGCAGCTGAGCCCCAATAAGAGATAAAGAACGATCTAAAGCCAAGCAGCCTTTCGATAAATCTGCCACGTTTCAACGAAAACCCGCTACATCACAAAAGTCATAAAATCAAATTTGCCATTTTACATTTTGTTTTTACAGCAAAATCATACATCCACTCACATACATGCGAAATCATGGGCCCATCTCTTATCCACTTCCTGTCTTTTACACCTATTTCATGCCATGTCTCCTCCTCGCACTGTTTGTTTTTGGTTTTGTTTTTTTGTAAAGTGACAGAAGGAATATAACATTCTGTTCATCTTCACCAACAAACACACAGCGACGAGATCTCATGAAGGACGAGCGGATAAACGAAGGAAAATGGAAATAGGGAAAGAAAATCTAGACGTATCAGCAAAAGTACCAATATAATCCGTCGCATTTCTTACTTCTAATCACTTGTTCCACCGATTTATCAAAAACACTGCGGCATTTTAAAATAGAGCAGCAGTCAGAATAAAACTGGCCTGGAGGAAAAGGAAGTGCCATGAAGAGGAGCACTTACTTTTACTTTGCGCTGACCGTCGGGTGAACTTTGACCTCTCGTGGCCTTATGGGCAAATAAAAGCCAAGAGGTCGTGACTGTGAGATCTTTATTTTGTACAAGTTACAGGTCATTAGAAATAAGTAACACCGAACTCTTGCCTCAGATTTAAAGCAGTCTGCGCTGAGTGCACGTGATATTTTAAACAGGCAACTGATTTAAAACCTCATCTAAAATCAAGGTTATTGAACACAAAACGGAATTAGCGAGCGAGGCATGAAACCGGCGACGGATTAAATGTCCCAAACACTAACGCCCGTGTGCACAAAGCCCCCGAGCTCCATAAAGAATAGGCGTGTTATGGTTGAAGTGGAAGAACTTGAGTGTCCTGCACAGAGCTCTGACTCCGACTCAACCCCACGGAACACCACTGGCATGAACTGAAACACCGACTGCACCCCCAGACCTCCTCAGCTGACATTAGTGTCTGATCTCACTAACACTATCGTGTCTAGCAACAGTCACGCTCTGCAATCTAGTGCAAAGCCTTTCCAGAAGTGTGGCGGTTATTATAGGAGTAAGGGTGAGACAGAGTCTGGAATAGGGTGTTCAAAAACACAACGCTAGGTGTTCCAATCCGTTCAGTATTGGGTCATTTTAACTGGGAAATGTCCATGGATTCATGCTTTGTAAGTAAGTAAGTGTGTACATTTTATTTCTATAGTACATTTTATCTCAGCAAAGCTTACCAACGTGCTGGACAGCATGATGGAGAGAAAATGTACATATAAGACAAACGAATGAAGTAAAATCAAGTTAAAATGCCTTAGAATTAAGATACGTCTTTCGAAACCTTTTAAAAACAGTAATTCATGGTGCAAAGCAGATGTCCAGTGGTAATTGATTCTAAAGGCAGGGTCCGGCACCTGAGAAAGCCCTATTGCTTTTCGTTTTTAAATGTGAACGAGGGACAGATAAAAGAGCCGTCGGATGATCTTGAAGATCTAATATAATAAAATGTACCAGGAGAAATAGACCATTTAGGTGGTCACCTTTAAGGTACTAATTTTTAGCAATATTACAATTTGGGACATGTTAACGCTAATCTAATCATCTAGGATGGTAATGATGAGGTGAATTGGGATGCAGCAGTGTAGTCCAAGGTGGTTATTTTGTGAGGTAGCACTGCCGTTATAGCCTCACGGCTTTTACTGTTAAATAAACGTGTCCTAGGGCCTATTAGAAAGGAAGTTATTTGACTGCTATCATTTTCTTGATAGCAACGTTAACACTTGGAACATTAGTAGAATATCTGCCCTGCTGGAGTCCTCTGTGAAAGCAGTACCGATTTTATTTCCTTGGCTGTAGGTCCAAAACACATCGTCTTACTCAAAGTCAGCGATCGGTCAAACACAAGGTTCATGGACTCCTACGCCTGCGCCTTTTTAAAGACCGACCCGTATCTAACAAAGCTGACGTTATATCAAAGATTGTTTGATGTGTCAGAAAGCGCCACAGGAGAGAGCATTTGGTTGGAATGCCATGCTGCTCGCGGCGACGGCAAGAAAAAGTTGAAGTGTGAAATTGTAAGTGCATTAAAATCATATTCCCACAGCAAAAAAAAAAAAAAAAAAAAAGCAACGTACAAAATAACAGATTCAATCTCAACCTTCTCGGCCAAATGCCGAAATGTCTTATATAGTGTTTTTCACAATTACGGTCCAGTGGCAACACAAACTAGGCGCTGCGCAGTTCTTAATCAGGAGAGTTCTGGATGTTCGAAATTTCTGCATCAAGCTCACACTTTATTTCATGCCTTATGTGTGTTATTCTCACACCTCTGCGTCACCTTTCAACTTTTCTAACCACACGTCGGATTGGTCGCCATTCACGTTCGGCAAAGGTGATGAAATTAGCAAATTGAAGCAAATTTAACTGAAGTTAAAGTTTCACAGTAAAGAAAGGCATGCCTCATTTCACACACCGCTTTTAGTTTCTGGTGCCCTTTGTCACTGGGGGAAAAAACCAACGGAAGTCAGAAAACCTAGCTGAATAGCATTATTCATGAATTATTAGATGTTAGCCAATACTTGTAGCTAGCTCTCACGATACAAACTGCTGGGATCAATACACAGCCAGCAAGCCGATAGATGGTATAAGGCTCTGGGTCAGTGATCAGAGGGTCGGGGGTTCAAGTCCTGCACCAGGCAAGCTACCATCATTGGGTCCTTGAGCAAGGCCCTTAACCTCACCTACTCCAGGGGCGCCGTTCGTTCTGGCTGACCCTGCGCTCTGACCCCAGCGTTCAAATTTGTATGCTGGGATATACGGAATAAAAACATTTCACTGCATGTATGTGTATGTGATAAATAGGATCTGAAAACTGAAAATGAAAAAATGTATGTTGTACTGTATGATGTGCATGTGACCAATAAACTGAACTTTAACTTTAGATTACAGTGATTGCTACTCTATTAGGTCTCGCTCTCGCCATCACGGAGAGATGAAAGCCAAGTGTCCTGCCTTTATATCATTCATTTATATATTCATTTCAGAATTTTACTTATTCTTATTCTTCTGTAAAGCTGTTTTGGGACAATGTCTATTCTTTAAAGCGCTTTAGAAATAAAACTGAATTGAATTGAATTGAAAATGCACTTGCGACTAATTCATAATTCGTTTGTAGGTATTCATTTAAAATGTCTGCTAAAGTCGATTTCCACTATTGTACTGGTAAAAAGGGTTAATAACCAGGCTGAAGTGATGTCACAGAGTAATTATGATTTGTTTAATCAGACCTCTGTTGGGGGGGGAAGATTTCTCTCTCTTTGTTTTATATTTGATTATAGAAGAAGAAGAAGCTTGGACCCAGTCGGTCTTTATTCGTCATATATATATATATATACAAAGTTTATTCAAAGTTCAAAGTTTATTGGTCACATGTACATTATACGTGGTACAACATACAGTGAAATGCTTTGACGACT
>JAOUQX010000002.1:15200900-15212395 GCA_028566295.1 Liobagrus marginatus
GCATTTCACTGTATGTTGTACCACGTATAATGTACATGTGACCAATAAACTTTGAAACTTGTTATTATAATTTTCTAGTATAAGACTTCAATTAGATTTTTTTTATTAGTTTCTTACCAAAACAAGTAGGTTGATTTACTACAAGTAATTATTAATATGTTTATAGTGTCTTAGTGATGGATCTATGTTCCAGCTAGACTGTTTTTCTTCCTCAGGACAGGAGTTAGTGCAAGCCTGACAAATGACTGGATTAACTGAAAGTGTAAAAATGATGACAGTTCCACTAACCTATTTCATTTTAAAATATGAAGCTTGGTAATAAATGAATGCCATATCGAATTAAATGCTAGCTTTTAGATTTTTGAACTGTTCTACTAGTGAAAATAATAATCATTATTTTTTAAGGTAATGTCAATACACATACAAACACTGCACCTGCGTATTTTAAGGAGTATTTTTGATACTACCTTTAGAGTAACAGCACTAAATTCTGGATAAAATCAGATGTATTTCATCAAATACATAAATTCAGTGAACAAATTAGTTTTAGAGGTCCTCGTGCCGACATTGTTTTCACCTTGTGGGCGGGACCTTGTTGACTGAATGGCATCTCGGTTGTCCAATGAGAGCCGCTGATCGAGCTTCTACCCGGCATAGGGCTCTGGAGCGCGTGAATGGGTGACGTCACCAGGCTGGCGCCAGGCTGTCTGGGAGTCGCGCGTTAGATCAACACAGCTGGAGCGGGCTAGGACACACAGCTGGGCCGCCAGCGCATTCCTGTACAAAAACAGGATTGTGAGAAAAAGGAAAAATGGGAACAGAGGTGGGGCGGGAGGGGCACACACACACACGCACACGCGCGCACACAAACAAATCGGAGTATACTAAAAAAAAAATATCATGGGTTAAACAGAGAAAGGGAGCAGCTTGGTGATGGCTTGGAGATGTCTAAATCTCCTTTTCTCTCACGAGTTTATTTTTGGAATTTTCAGGATGAGGAGTAACACTTTTAGAACGCCAAGAGACCGTGATTTCTTTCCGTGTGTAAACATTTCCGCCGCGCGAGCTGAATTCCTTGACTGTTAAACACTGCGCAATTTTTCACAGGACCGTGCAGACTCACTAGAACCAAATGGTCTGATAACGTCCATACGCCTAACTATCTTATAGCACACGCTCGTGTGTGCGTGCGTGTGTGTGTGTGTACTCTGTCCTAGGAGTTCGCCAGTCCTGACGCCAGGATGACTGCTGGCCATGGGAGTAACAGATTTACGTATTTTTTTTGTTGTTGTTGTTAGGGCTTACTGTTAACGCATACATTGTTACTTTTAAGGTAACTTTTGAGGTAGATAGATCAGAATCAGAAAGAGCTTTATTTGTCAAGTGTGTTTATACACACAAGTATAGATATAATAAATGAAATAAGCCATTAAATAAGTTGCAGGTAAAATCCAAATAATTGTAACTTCATGTTTCATGTTTTTCACACACACACACATACATACATATATATATATATATATATATATGCACACATCTACAAACACCCAATCAAAAATAAAATATAAATAAGGCATCACGTTCAAACATGCACATAAAGTGTCATGCATCCCAGTCTCTCAGTTGGTTCTTGACTTAGTGATCATTTAACTACTAATTTAACAGCAGCAGAAAGCCAGCTGTGCTTGCTCTTCCAGCTGCATGTCGTTGATCTTGCTGACACTGAGCTGTTTGGGTTCAGTGCCCTCAAATCTCCACTAAAATTCATCACCCAGATTATTTGAGGTAATTTCAGTTTATTAAAACTGCTCTGTACTGGTTGCTTTTCTCATTCCACTACAGTGCCTTTGACTGGCGCTTCACTTCATCCAATCACGAGTCAAAGAATCCAACTCATATGCATGAACCATTATTATTGGCTGCGGCGTTGTTTATTTTGAAAAGGAGGCGGAGCTACAATCACACGGTATATAAAGCCGCGCACAGGGCGACAGCTGAGAAGTGTTGAGGCGTGAAACTATTTTGGATATCGGCGTCGCGCTTTGATTGTTTGGCTTTTTTTGTGGTTAAGAAAAAAAAAAGGCAGAAATGAAGGCTATTAGTCCTGTACGCTCGTTGAGAAGCTGCTACGAGGCTGTGTGTTGTATTTCGGAGCAGAGTATGTCCATTAGCCGGAGTCCTAGCGAGGAGCCGGTCGGCACTTTAAACGACATGAACGACTGTTACTCCCGCCTGAAAGAGCTGGTCCCGAGCATCCCGCAGAACAAATCCGTCAGCCAGATCGAGATCCTGCAGCATGTCATCGACTATATCTTCGATCTCCAGATCGCACTGGAAAGCCCTACAGGCGCCCCGGACATGCTTATGGCACTGAAAGTGAGTTTTCATCTTCACTTCTCAACCCTTCAGCACTCATCCTTGTTCTGACTGCTGGCCCTGATATGCAAAACATGTTGTTTTTTTTATTTATTTACTAATAGTCACTTTCCGTGTTTCATGGTTTGTTTTTGGACAGAGTTCGGAGATCAAGCGCAGTTTGTCCAAAGAAAGTGATGGAGCTCTGTGCCATTAGAAGAGCGCGTGCGCCTCTTCATTTTTTTCCCCCCCAATGGTAGGTTTCTAAATACTTCCACACTCCAATTTTTTCCCTCCTATGTCTTTACTGCATGCATAAATATAGTTATAGCCACATCATTCTTTTGGAAAGTAGTAGATCTATTTCTAATGGGCTCTCTTTAAAACTCTGCCAGTCTGATTAGCATGCTTGCATACATGTGCATTATTTCCCAACACTGTGCTCATCACCTAGATGATAAAAATGAGTCATTTCTTTTTCACTTTTTAAAATCTACTTTAACATCCCACGTTCTTCCTGTTTGTCATCATGCCAGTCATCAAAAAAGTTTACGGCTCTATCTTTAGCAGTTTATTTTTTATATGATTACTTCCTGCATTGTAAACAAAACAAGTAGTGCATGTGAAAGTTATCCTTCAGGTTTTTTATAGATTGGATGTGTTCTCACAAGAAGAAAGATTTCAGCTCTTATCAGCTCGGGTTAATGAAAGTTTTCGGACTGGCGCCAGACTGTCTGCAGTTTGAATGGTGTGTGTGTGTGATGGAGAGAGAAAGATTACCAGAGAGTGAGAGAGGTTGAGGGGGAGGAGAGAAAGGGAGAGAGTGCTGACTTCACTTTTCTCTTTCCCATCTATGTTGCAGGTGCAGGACAGAAACTTCACCGCTCATGGACAAGAAAGAAAGGGAGTGAAGGGGCTGAACAAACGAGCACACACACACACACACACATACACACACACACACGGAGTGTGGCTATTCAGAGTGTGGGAAAAGAACGTGCACCCCACTTGAACCATGCAGTCTTTGGTCACTGGACACTTCAACACACCAAAGCTGAAGCTTTCTGAAGTTCAGATGGAAAGCTCTCTTACAAATTTTTTTTTTTTTTTTTTTTTTTTTTTTTTAAGATTCTTTTTTTTCTTTTCTTTTTGTGATTCTACAATCAGGCATTGTGTATTGCTGACTAGTTACATTCCAAGCTGTTCGGATGACACACTTTACATTCCCTTCCTCTCTCTATCTCAGCGATAAAGTATTTTCCCATCTTTTTGTCTACAAATGAACATCAGATTGTCATTTAAATGTGTACATTTTTTTTTTTTTTTGGGTTGTGTGTATATGGCTTATAGAAAGTTGTGAACTCTATAAATATAGAGTGAATTATAAATGTTTGTAGGGATCCTAGATTTCTGCAGACTAAATGTATCTGTTGAGTTTTATAAACTCTTATCAGTTGTGTTTTGTACACATTCACTTTTTTGGCATAAAGGAATAAATCACTTGAAAACAAAACCTAGCATGCATGTCTGATGCTGCACTTTAACACAATGCTGGAACTCTGGCTCCTATTGAGACACGCAGCTGGTCATTGGGTAGCTTGTTCTTTACCAGTGAATGAGTAAAACGCATGTGCTGCCGTGACTGACACGGATGTGGGTACACATTTAACTGGGTTAACTAACCCATCCCTTGCTGGACTAACAGTTTTTATGAACTTAAGTTATTCTAAAAGTTCATTTCTTATTTGGAAGCTGTCTTTTACTAAATGGCATTGAGTAAGTTAGAGCTACTTAAAGAAGTGGTAGCTCAGCGATTAAGGTGTTGGACTATATATCCAGGTTCGATTCCCAGCACTGCCAAGGTACTATTGCTGGGCCCCTGAGCAAGGCCCTGAACCCCCAACTGCTTGGATGTAAGTCACTCTGGATAAGGGTGTCTGTCAAATTCTGTAAATGGGGGGGGGGAAGGTTGGCAGCAGAACAGTGGGAGCTTTTCAGAACATTCAAACTCATGTCCTAGTCCAGGTCGTTAACTGTTTTCAACTGAAACTTTTCAAACAGTTTCATTGACTCGGTTACTATTTCTTCCTTTCGTCCCAAAAATTTTTTTACAAGATCAGATTCTAAATGGAGACGGACGTTCAAAACATGTCAGGCATTAATTCGTTACAAAAAGAACCTCTCTAGTGACTAAATGGGATGTGAAAACGAGCTGCTGTAATCTAGCACCATCTAGTGGTCAGTGGATAATTTAGCAGCCTGTGGCAGATGTGTTCAGTCATATTCTACTGTCTGGTATTTTCCGGTGCTGCCTAAAAGGAACTAAACAAGAAAGCCGCAATGTCCAATTAACTAACCGTTGAAAGATAAAAGCAACAAATGAGTTTTACATATATCATTACCCCAATATAAACAGTTAACAAGTAAAAGTTGCTTCATTTTTAAAAGGGCCCCAGACGCCTAATTATCTCATTTACACAACTGAGCTGTTGAGACTTAAAGGGCCTGAAACACAATATTTAGAATAAACATATGTTCTAAACGGACACAGATACAAATCAAGTTTTGTTTTATTTTGGAAACTTTCCACAAAAGTTTACAACGTCAATCTAGTTCAGAATTGGGTGTGCAGTAGGACCCGGGAGACAACAAAAAAAACACAATTTTTGTCATGCTGTCATCATTAAACAGCTGATTAACAACTTCGATGAGACTGACATGATAAATCTAGGACACATTAACTGGTTACACTTTTTGTCATCTAGAACATGGTTATAGAGGAGAATTTGTTAATAATCGCACTTTCCCATGCCACCCTGATGAGAACTTTTCCGTTTGAGTTTCTTCTTCTGTTGTATTTCTGGGCGGTTTGCAAGCGAGGTGCATTACCGCCATCTTCTGGACTGAGGAGTGAACCGTAAATGTAATGTAAATATAAATGTGAACTTATGTCAGTTTATAGACAATATATGCTATTAAAAATAATTTACAGTACTAAATCATGCTTACAAAATGAATCTCTTTGATAAATGTTATAACGGCTTTAATTACGGCTTGTGGGCCAGACAGACTCATTAGGTTTGTATTTTTTTAACCCAATCCATTCCTCGTTGCCCTCTGTAGTTCTTTCCTTTTTCCCCAGAATATTTTCTACATGTCAACATGTAGAAACATGTTGTACATGTTTTACATTTTCCTCCTCTTCCCAATGCGTACATAGTCCAGTGTGGTATTTTAATTTCTTCTCAACATTTCTTCCTTATATAGTCTCAGGAGAGTTTTTCCCCCTTACTTATTTGGGCCCCTGTGACGTCATCAAAATGCGCCTTCCGTCTAAAAAGAAAACTTGAGTTTTTGCAAAATCATTTTTCAAGTTTATACAAATACTGTAAATTAATCATACTCTTAAAATGTATATAAATACATATATTATAAGAGGAAGAAGAAGAAACAAAGAAACAAAGAAAAAAGATGGAGGGATTCGTGATTTCTTCTAGTACAAATACAAGTAAACTAGTATAGTAGAGTACAAGTGTTTATAGCCACTGTAATCACTTGTTAAAAGGAAATACCTGGTTGCACAAAGCATTAAAACCAACTTAGAAGAAATAGGCATTGTTTATTTGTTAAATATATAAATACATATTTTAGCTTTAAAATGGATAACACATAAGTATGGCATATGAATCACTACCAGAAGGGGGCGCTGTCAAACAACAATTGAGAGTTAAGATCAAAAGAAATACGCAAACATGGCGGAATATAGCAGAAGCACAATCTACACTGCATTGCCAAAAGTTTGTGGACACCTTACCAACACACGCACATGAGTTTGCCTTTTTCAAAACTGTAGCCACAATGTAGCATTACATTATAACACCACTGGAACTTATTGGGGCCTCACAGAAAGAAGGCCATGGGTTCAATTCCCGCCTAGGGTGCTTCTGTGTGTTTGCATGTTCTCCTTGTGCTTGCGTAGGTTTTCCCCGGGTACTCCGGTTTCCTCCCGCCTCCAAAAACATTGCGATTGGGCATTGGTGAATTGGCTACTCTAAACTGTCCATAGGTGTGAATGTGTGTGTGAATGGTTGTCTGTTTCTAAATGTTAGCCTGTGATTAACTGCCGATTGTCCAGGGTGTACCCGACCTCACGCCCTATTAGGCTGGGATAGACTCCAGCACCCCCGCCAATGACCCTCAACAACTACCTGGTTTTAGGTTAATTTGTACTAGTTTACGGGATTAGTATATTACTAAAAATGGGCTAACAGCAGTGTGGACGGTAAAAATAAAATTGCACAATATACCGATTACACAGAAACAGGATGTCCTACATCAGCTGTCAGAAACCGCTGCTACAGCTGCAGAACTAGAAAACAGTTCTATTTTTCATATAAAGGGATTTAGGTAATAAGTTGTTTTGTAGTTTTTTTATGGGAATTTATTTACATCTACACCATTTGGCAGAAGTTCTAATCCAGAGCAATTTACAACCGAGAAATTGAGGGTTTAGGGCCTTGCTTAGGGGCCCAGCAGTGGTAGCCCGAGAATCAAACCCCAGTCTTTAGATCAGCAGTCCAAGACCATCACCATTGAGCTACCACTTCCCAGTATAAATCAAATTTATAGTTTGCTATGTATTCAAATAAAGTCTTCCTTATAGTAATCAGACACGTTCCCGTACAGAGTAGGTCAAAATCCTGCCAGTTTGTGTCTGAGAGGCAATCGGGTGTGTGCACATTAAGCACATTATTATTACGCACATTAAGGTACATTAAGGCAAATGGCAGGGTGGGAACTGCAGGCGTTATCTGTGTCACCGCAAGGCCTGTCGCTCTCTTTGTGTTTAAATGATAAGACAATGTTCGGTGTGAATGTTCTTCTGCCTGCAAAGAGGACATGAGCATAGCAATCATGTATAGTCTAAGTGAGCCTTGTACACGTTTACATTTAGACATCTTTAGCTGTAACTAGCTAAATGCTAAATCAGTGAGCAGTATCCAGAGGCAGGTTATCAACTGACAGATTGAGTTATGGCAGTAACTGTTTTTATGCTAACAGATTTTTTTATTCAAAGAAAATACGTATATATACAGATATACAAACGAGAAAAAAAAAGAAATAGTCTGTAGTGAGTGTTAGTCACTTAATATGCATCTTCTGAATATTATTTTATATTTATAATGATTATTTAAATAACTGGAAAGAATTTCGAGCTTTAATTCGTATATTTCTTGGAAAATATTTTTACCTCAACTACGATTTCTGTATTATTTTTATTCTCTTTTAAATTTTTAAAGTTCAACATGTTCTTTGTTCCTGGTTGAAAAAAGGGGAAAAAGCACGCTGGCCCTTTAAGGCCAGGGGCGCGTCGTCCTCCAACTTCTTTATGCTAATTTATACGGAGCACCGCGTGCCGTTGACCAATCAGAGCGCTCCTCAAACCGCGGGAGATCCGAATTTCGCGGGACGTAATTTGGCGCTAAAACTGCAGTTTGTCGTTCGGGCTTCGTGTCAAAGAGAGAGCAGTGACGCCGCCACCGCTGCTGTAGTCTGGAGTTCAGCTCTACTGAATCAACAACGGATGAAAACTAATAAACAAACAAATATTTAAGTGTTTTAGTAAAAACCAGCTACATTTCTTAATCTACCGGACTGCAGTTTAACAGAAGGTGCATTTTAAACGAATCTCGGTTAATAAGCTGAAATTCGCTGCTGCTGCTGCTGGAACAAAGGACATCGGACTCAAAGACGTTTAGTATTCCGTGTGAATACTTACTACATATTTATACGTTCCTAGCTTTCTGATATTCTCTTTTCGCATTTAAAAACACTTTAAGCAAAAAAAAAAATCGAAATATTATAATAACCGCTGAATCATTGAGTTGTACAGAAGCAACTCGGAACCGCAACGACACAAAGCAAAGCAACGCAACCGTACACACTTTTAGTTCCGCTTGCTGTAGCTGTAGTCGGTGTTTAGTGTGCACGATGATTAGGACCCCCAGACGCGTCTCTCCGGCCTCGGCTCGAGCTCCAGTCGCTCTGTCCTGCCCGCAGAAGAGGCTCCTCTCTGGAGTCAGGGCAGATTTGCTGAGCTCTGGACTCGCGAGTCCCCCCATGAACCCGGTGCCACTCGGCTACTTCACCCAGCTCGGAAACACACCGGCGACCGAGCGCAGAAACGCAGACTGTCTGTACGCAACCCCACATGGAGCACGAGCTCAGAATGGTCGCACGCACTCTACCCGACTCCCGGTAAGAGACCCCCGCTTTTATCCACTAGCAGCAACCCGACAGTCGGGGCACGTGCGGATCAGCATACTGTTATATTAAGAGTAGTAACTTATATATAGTTATACTCTGAATATCCAATATGTTATACATATTAAATATGGTATGTTGTTTATGATCATTATCCGATCTATTATAGCTAATTATTAGATGAATGTGGGCATTGTCTAATTTTGCTGTTTTCTGTCTAAAGTGAGCTGTATCTAATTTAAAATTGGGCATTATTTGATGCCACTAATATGGCATTTAGCTGTTCAAATGCAAACATGATCAGATTATTATGGGCATTGTATTATTAATATGGTTATTTTCTAATTTCAAACAATCTAAAATAAATATTGTCTGGCCTACTAATGATATTATCTGAGTAATATGCTGGTTATCTGATTAATATGGACATTATCAGATCGTATTCTGAATATCTTATTGATATAGACATGCTATATGGGTAAATTAATATGTAGCCTGATACAAGTTATTAAACGTTTATTACAGTTTTGCAAACAAAGCCCAAGAAAAAAGGATATCTTATTGGTTAAGTTGCCGTGTAAGGCTGATCTGAAGGCCGGGGTTCGAAGGGCCCCTGAGTAAGGCCCTTAATCCCCAACTGCTCAGTGTGAGAATAAATGAAATGGCTCTGGGTAAGAACGTGTGAATGCTGCAAATGTAAACGTGGACATCTGATTGGAGGATTATAGGATCAATTCCCAGCACCACCATCTGCCACTGCTGGGGTCCTGATTAAGGCCCTTAACCCTCAACCCCTGAAGACATAATGTGGTATGGTTTGGGTGGGGGACTCCAGTGTCCCGCACAGAGTCCTGACTCTGACTCAACCCCACTGAACCGCACCCCAGAACCTCCTCCCCCAACACTAGTGCCCGAGCTCACGTATCATTTTAGCAGCCATGCTATCGCCAATCTAGCGGAAAGCCTTTCTAGAAGTGTTATATGAAAAACATGCAGATGTGATGATCAAGTGTCCCAATACTTTTGACTACACTGTGTACATATGAACATTTCATTTGCATTCCTGACTCGAATTATCGTCTCGATTAGATTAGTAGCGCTGAGCTACCGTTTATTTCAGGACTCTGTTTAAACCTAGCGTTACCGGTTACTAAAACGCCGCCCATGCTTGCTAGTCTTAGGCCGCCATGAAGTGCAAACTGTAATGAGCGAACGAAACCTGACTGAGTGTGTAAGTGTATTCGAATATAAAAGATGTGACACGTTGAGGCTTAAGGGGTTTATTTAATATTAGTCGTACGGGAGCTAAAAGAAAGACCATGGGAGGGGGAGGGGGTGCGAATCTGTTCAGGTGTATATGCACCCTGCTTGAGTGGGGGGATGCACACCAGATGTTTATGTCATCATCTCTATGATCTTATGCATTTGTTCGCTAATTATCTTGTCCTGCATTAAGGAGTGTGGCGGAAATGGCATTAAAAAACTGTAGTTTTCGATTAATGGCTCCTAAACATTGCCTTTTGTGTGTTTTTTACAGTTCTTAACCCGCTTTTTTCTTTTTACAGCGTCTGAGCACTTGTTTGCCAGGTCCAACCTGTTTATATCAGTTTGTAAATGTTGGCTAGGGCACGGTGTCTGTGGTGGAAGCAATGTATTGGTGTGTACATGTCCTACACATAATAAACGTCACGGCTGGCATCCATTCGCATGTCGTTATTTGCAGCAAATGCTAAACTAGTCACATTTTCTTAGGTACCATAGGATCCCGCACCTAATGCTACCGACTTATTAAGCGCTTGGGTCACCCAAAGCCACCAGAACAGCGCTATTGCCCGTTGGCACAGCGGTATGTACTGGAGAAAAAATATTGCCCCCGTTTTGCAGATAGCTTTGCTAAATCTCCCATTAGTGTTTAAGTAAATAGAGATCTCCTAAGTATAAAGTCCAGAACACGTGAATTGCATCGTTCTCATCCTCAGCAAACCATGCCGTGATTGGTCATCCTTGGGGCACCAGTAGGATTTAAAGAGTGAAACGCTTAGACGGTTTGTAGACTTTCTGGAACATGAAAAGGTGCATTTTCTTTTGTTTTATTAATGTCAGAAGAGGCTGGTAAAGTAATGACCGTTACTAACCGCTACAACATTAGTGGTAATTGAAATTAACTTGCTTTATGGTTGTTATACACAGTTAAACTAGCTTTGCGTATATAGGTAAAACAAATGGTGCGTCTGTTTAAAGAAGTAACAATTGTTGGGCAAATTGTTGTCTTTTTTTTTTTTTTTTTTTAAATTAAATTAAAAGCGGAATAAAACATGCTGTTATAAGCGATTAATTAAAAAATAATTTTTTTATTATACCTTATTAATCCATAAATAACAGCTCTATAAATATAAATAAAAGTTTCATAAACAACAGTTTAACAGTTATTAACGGTTTATGAATAACAGGTGTTGTTTGTTATACAGTTATACACTATTTGTTATTAGTTATACACTATATATGGTGTTAAGACAATAAAGCTACTTGAACTAATCCCTGGGGGGTATTAGGTATTTTTTTGCATATCCCAGTTTATTAGGAAGCTGGGGTCAGAACGCAGAGCGCCACTAGAGCAAGTGGGGTTAAGGGCCTTGCTTAAGGGCCTTGCTTAAGGGCCCAATGAATGTAACATGCCAGTTGCAGGGCTCGAACCCCAGACTCTCTGATCGCTGACCCAGAGCCTTAACCGCTGAGCCGCTACATCCCATTATCAATCGGTCATTGATTACTGCCCCATAAGAGAATGACTTTTTTGTGACGGTCCAAAAAGTCACAATAAAATCCTTTCCAAACCAAAAGCCGTGGGTGGATAAATATGTCCGTGATGCACTCAA
>JAOUQX010000002.1:15226375-15236765 GCA_028566295.1 Liobagrus marginatus
ATCATTATAAAAAAGAATGAGTTTTTTAACAAGTTCAAATCCAGAGTTCTTCAGTAAAGTGGGTACGTGGTAGCTAAGTGGTTAAGGTGTTTCCACCTGCCTGCAGAAGGTCCTACAGAAGGATCAGAGGCTTGAGTGTGTGGAAATTATTAGATTTGTGTGTGTGTGTGTGTGTTTGTAAATCCTGAGTGGGTTTATTTTACTTAAGCTTAATACGAAAGATCAGTATTTTTTATATTTTATAGACGAGTTAGAACAAAGCATAATCCGTATTTCCAGTGGTGTGTGTGTGTGTGTGTGTGTGTTTTATGGACCCAACCCACTAGCATTAGCACTGCATTGCATCTGAGCATCTTTTTTGAGGACCCTGTGCATTATTGATGACCGGACAGGGGGAGTACAGATTGGTGGACTGCTGGACTCCTACACTCCACTTAAATACTTTTGGGAGGCAATTAGAGTCCCGGGAGATCCAGAACATTCCGTTCAACTCACTTTGTTAAAAAAATAAAATTAGAGGTGGATAAAATGCATTAGTAATGACCATGATATGTAATATAACCTTCCTGAAGCATTCTTTCTTTTGTATTTCCTGTTTATATATTACTGTGTCGTTTATTGTTATGATGTTAAGCTTTGTTAGAAATAAATGCGTTAAGCTGATCAGAGTCACAAATCATTTATAAAACAACACACCATGCAGAAAATACCTGGTAAAAAAAATTTTTTTTTTAAATCTGAAACGATTCCATCGAGCAGATTTCATTAAATATTTTAGCAACGATGTTGATTATACACCAATCATGCATAACATTATGACTACCTTAACAATATTGCGTTGCCAAAATTGTGGCGGTAACCCCAGACAAGGAGTTTTTTTTCCAAATTCCCTCGCAAAACTAAACGGTAACCACCTCGGCTCGACCTATGCGTTGCCAGATTGATGTGAAAGCCTCAGCGTGTGATTTGTTGATGATCACTATTAAATCACACCTAGACACGAATATTTCTCTCGCTTCTATGATTAGTACACTTAACTAAAATATCAGAAATTTGCATCTTTGTTCACTTTTGCGTTCCTAATCAGCTTATCCAGGATACGCAGAAACAAAAACAACGCAATAGACATCTGGAGCTTTTCCTTTTCATCGCCTGACCTATCCAATTCTGCTGATGATCCGTTCCTGTGCTTAAAAACTCAACGGCGTGACATCGAAAAGCTCCTTTTAGACCCAGTCAGCATTCATTAGTCATGTTCCTGTATTTGCTATCTTTAAACACTGTAAGTGTGAACAGAAAACGCATGGTTAGCACGTTACCATGAAATAGATCCGTCTTTATTATTTCCTCAGGATCGTACATGAGCAGCAAGGTCTTACATCGTTGTAATCCTATGCACTGTGGGGAATAAAGAAAACGCCTTACTATAGAATCGAATGACATATGAACGCATGTAATGTGCTTTAAATACAATCATCTCTTTAAGAAAAGCAGTTTTATAATACATCATTCTAAACAAGTTACATTCATGCACAAAGCCTGGAAGTAGGAACATAAATAAACAAATTTCACATAAACTAATTGTGAAAATTACAAATACAGTGGAACCTCTCATAACAAAATTGCTCCCTTAACGAGCGACGCAGAAACGGGAAGAATATATAACAAGCTAGTTTCGTTTTTTTTTATTGTTTTTTTCCAAATCGAAATCGCATTTCAGGTTGTTACGATCCTTAACGATTTATAAGTATGTCATTTTATTTGAATAAACGTTAAAAATAAAAAAAAAATTATCTTTTTTTCGCATGGAACGCATCATCGTGTTTTACATTGATTTATACGGGAAAATTTGTTTTGCTTAACGGGTGTTTCAGATAACGAGCACGATTCTGGAACGTATGATGCTCGTTATGAGACGTTCCACTGTAGTTAATTGAGTGAGTAATTAAGTATATTTAGTAAGAGCAGAGATTGCTGACCATCCTTCCTGCATCACTAAAGTATTAAAAAATAGACAGAACGTTAAAGGTTAACGCGTTAGGACGTGTGCGACGGTACATTCGTGGTCTTTGGGGATAAAACTCGTGTTCTTCACAGCGAAACTTAATGGAGGTGCGGTACAAAAAGACGAAGAGGCCACGCCGAGGCTTCATCCACACACACACACAAACGTTTATATACAGAATGAGTAAGGCATTGGAGGAACAACTGACGTTACACACACATGTAGATGCGGACACAGAGATACAGTGGTGGGGAAATATGGGACTATAAAATGAGAACATTCCCAGAGACATTTTATTCTTTGGATATCTGTGGGTTCATTTTGAACCTTAAAAAGTCAAACTATGCTATGTTCTGGAAGAATTAGTGGACCAGGCTTAGTGATCCGTACACTGATATAAAAAACATATCATCGGTACATTTTTGTTTGCTAATATACAAAGTGTATTATGGTATTCGCCAAAATCCAAATATGTACCATATCTTTGTCTTAAACACTTTGACGGTACAGCCCAGCTAGCCAGGATGGGAAGTACGACATCTTTCGCTAATGTTCTTTAAAAGTCGTCTTCATTATTAGGACTAAACATTCTTAAATAATGTTCGTCGAACGTTCTTATAACGTTATAACTAGTGTAATGGAAATGTACCTAGTATTAAATAAATCACCTTAAAGAGAGACTGAAACGTTAGTCATACAAGAATATATTCTTTATTGTTACCAGCAACAGGGAATTTGTTCTAAAATGCGTCAGCTTCCGCATGGCATATCAGAAGAATTCCAAATGAGACTCTCTGGATGGAGTTTTTATTCCCAGCCGTCCAGTAAGAGGGAGTGGATCGGAGGGTTTTTATGAGTATTGATCTCTGAATGATCTCTACAGCTGGGCAACTTTTCTTTTTTTTTAAGATTTATTTTGGGGCTTTTTATGCCTTTATGGACAGGACGGCGGTGAAATGAAGTGGGTGAGAGAGAGAGAGTGGGGGAAGGAATCGGGAAATGACCACGGGCCGGAATCGAACCCGGATCGGCCGCAACGCAACAGCGCTGTGTATGTGTCGACGTGAGCGCGCTACCGCTGCGCCACTCCGCCGACACAGCTGGGCAACTTAACCTAAGTTTCATCTCTGCTTAATTATCTCTTGGTCATCTGTTTATTTGATCTAAACAGACACAAGTAATCAACCCTCCACTTCTGACCTTTTTTACAACAGGTTAAACTCTTCTCACGCTTCACACAGACGAATAAACTAACTCAGACATTAACTTCTTAACCATATGGAGAAAACTTCATTTGTTAATTTAACAATGTAATTCCCATTACACTAGTTAGCGCACGTTCTCATCATGTTGAGAGAAAACGTCCCTAGAACAACGTTAACGGAACGTTCCTTATGACGTTGTTCGTACTTGATGAATGACGTCATAATGTTGAGAGAAAACAATTTTCTTGGAACGTTACGTTACGCAAACTGGACATTTTCACAACGATGGATTGTTACAAATCGCATTCATAGAACGTTCATCACAACATGAACTTGAAAGCTGGGACTACACTCCCTTTTCCAACACTACGATAAAAAAAATAAAAATTACCCCATGCAGGCAGAAACCCAGTGTGCACAACGTACACTACTCTGCTAGCTTTCTGTAGTATATTTATTGAGTAATAATGCACAGAAATTGGTAGCCTGTACTTTTCAAAGATATTCAAAAAATAAATATATTTCATATACATAGTATTGCATTTCCTCCACACCACTGTAACCTTCATCAAGGGCTATTAGAGCAGCGTGTGGCTTTAAACTAATCATCGTGTTTCAACATCTTTGATTCAAGTAGATGATATGATTCATTTCTGGAATGTTAAGACATTATTCTTTTGCTAAGTAGTTAGACTACATATACACAAATGTGTGTGAACGCCTAACTTTTACACCAGCGTGCGAATTAAATATCTCATTTAAGATTTACTGCTTTGGACTAATAAAATAATAATAAACACCACTCTTCTGGAAAGACTTTCCACTAGGCAGTCTAATCAGCTTCTAACAGCTCTGGGGATTTTCTTATTCAGCCTCAATAGTATTACTGAGATCAGACACTAACAGTCAGTGTTCCAGTTAGAGTCAGGGCTCGAGTTCTTTCACTTCAACTATAACACACCATGTCTTCATGGAGCTCAGGGGTTTTGTGCACAGGGGCATTGTCATGCTGGAACATGTGTTTTAGTTCCAGTAAAGGAATAATTTAACGTTAAAACAAGCAAAGACATTCTAGACAACGGTGTGCTTCGAACAGATGCAGAAAAGCCTGCATATGGGTGTGATAGCGACGTGTCCACAAACTTTTGGACGTATAATGCATATTGCAGAGATGTAAGTGTACAGTACATACTGTATCTATTTTAAACGTCTATAAAAGAGGGAGATTTGTGTTGTTAAATTTATAGCATATAGCATGACGTGGATTATTGACTTATTGGATCGTGTACATGCACTGAAATTATTTGTATACATTTTTCAGTGTTATGTAGCCCTTTGCTAAGGAATGCACCAGCATGATATAGTTAAGTTACACAATTAATAAAGGGCTTTTAAGCGCCGAGCACAGCAATGTGGAGAAAAGCCCTTATAAAATTTACACACAGATTTGAAAAGTCCTCAATCATATCCAGTGCCATTTATGACTAAACACTATTTAAACATCTTGCGTTTTTCCAGTGTTAATCCTGCTTTTCGCCATGTCCGTAGCATGTTTAAACATTTGGAGGGGTTAAAAAAATGTATTTCATGAATTAATTTTTTCAAATATAAATAAGTGTATATGTGTGTATAATTACTCGAATGTAAATATGTAAGTAAATATTGATGTGCGTATATTGCATCTAACGTGTCTCAAGTCACTAATATTTACCAATAATTGGTTAAACTGTTGACTAAAGCCCAACACGATGCTAACACGGAGCCTCAGCACAACAACCAATCCGAGTGACGTAATCGGCGCTGCAGGAGCGCGGGCCCGCTACATGCGCATGCGCAGAGAGTATGGAAACGGGGTCAAGCGTGAGTTTAAAGCAGAAGCTTCTGGAAATCCTCTCAGCTTTTCGGGTTGCTTAAAAAAAACAACAAGTCGTTTCTAGATTTTCGCATTACAGGAGTCGTGTTTTTGAAAAAAATAATAAAAATGAAATAAAATAAAAAATTCAAAAACCGTTAACTATAATTTAACTTTTACAATCCCCAAAACCGAAGAGTTCGTGACGTCGTTGCGTTTGATTCTTTGTTTGCTAACGCGTGCTAACACAGTTAGTTCATTCAAATGTGAGAAAAATCAAGTAAAAACGAATGTGGTTAGCATAAATATAATTATATTTAAATTATACTTAAATTCTATACTAAAATCCTTGCAACTCAACTGTAATTGTGCGTACATGCTCCTTATTAAGCGTTTTTACTAGTCAAAGTGCACGTTTAGTGTTTGGAGAATGATTCAGGAAGCATTTCTCTATTTACACAGGCACACGTGGATTTCTACAAGAAAGACTCCTATAGATGAGTGCGGATCATCTCGAAATAAATACAACCCTTATAAAGGTTATTTTGCTCATTAAACAGTGAAATTAGTATTTTCCTCCCCTTCGTGTCCGAACCTACTCTTGCCAAGAATAGAAATCTTTGGTGACTTTCTCTTGAGCTTCGACAAATCCTTACAAGTACAAACTGACTACAATCACAATAAAAGTTGATGCGCAGAGACAACCGATATGTTTAGTAATGCAGCGTCGGTGCTTAGAGCCAGTTCCTATTCACCCTGTTGAACCAGTCAACAAAGAAATAAATCAGAAAATGCACCTAGAAACCAATCTGCACCTGTGTTTATCCTATACCTGAACATTTAAACTCTAAACACGTCATTACTAACAAAAGAAGCACATCTGTACATACAGTAGGTCCTTGTGTCACTAACTAAAAGCGGAACTATAAAGAAACACAGCCTACGGTTGAGCAGCAAAATGAATGGCTATTAGTCAATACTAGGCTGCAAATTTAAAGGTTCTCTTGGTATTATCATACATTCTGAAGTGAACAGAAAGTAGAAGAGAGCGTAAAGGCGGCCACGCGCTAGGTGACGAGAGCTCGTTCATCTGCGCTCGAGCTCAGCACCCGAGAGAGAAGAGCAGCATCCATAACAACCACCACAAAGGATGCTCAACGTGACATGAAGACGAAGGTCTGACGTCAACTCCACACCGTTCGAGGCTGTAGGCAAAGTGTTTCTCATAGAAAGAAAGCGTTTGGAGTAAAAAAAACAAACCTCACACACAGCACAAGGACACTGCAGCTTCTCTGAAGCATACACACCAATCTCGGAGCAGTAGCGTGTAATTAAAGCATGAGCGTTCTCATCCTTGTCCCACGTGAAGAATGAAACCTAAATGTAGAAAAAAATTCCCTTGGATAAGACCAGACTAGAGAGAAAGTTATTCTTTCCACTGCTATTTAAGTTTGACTGGCCATGGCAGACAGGTCCTGAGACCCAGCATGGACGAGAAGATGATGGTGGGCCGATGGCGTTTGAAGCGCAGCCCCTTCTTGACTCGCTGAGAGTTTTCAGAAACGTAAATCTCGCTCTGCTGAGCAGCGGTTGCCACTCGCTCCACCAGTTCGCCGTGCTCAGCTGCTTCGCGCTCCGAGCGAACGAACACCTCACGCAGCTCTTCCAGGCGACGCTCCATTTCCTGGATGACACGCCGTCGTTCCTCGACCTCCAGTAAGCGCCGTCTCGCCGCTTCGAACTCCATGCTTGAGCTTGGGGTCACCAGTTTGGAGGACGGTGCTGTGGAAGGGGCAGACGGCGTCTCTGAGCCAGGCTGTGCACGCCGGAAGTCACCCATAGAGATGGATCTCCGGGTAGGTTGTGGTGGGACCAGGGTAGACGAGGAACATGAGGATGATGGAGCTGTACAGGATGGTGTTCCGTCAGTACTCTCATCTTCTTGCTGCTGCTTCTTCATTCTGCCTGAGAAATACCACTACTAAAGCTAGTGAAGCGTCCGAGGTTTGTTTTCACCTCCACCGAGAGATATAGAGAAGAGAGAGGGGGAGATAAGGAGTGGTGTTAGCAGTGAGACGCTCCATTCATTAATAACAGCAGCAGTGCTTCCCTGCACTGAATAAGCCTGCTTGCATGCCATTGGATGTAGCTGATGAGGCAACTGGTCCTGATTGGACAGCAGCATTAGCTCTTCCTCCTTCACCCGCTCTCCGTACCCCCTCCCAAACAGCATCCGTTCTTTTTTGTCCGTCTTACTTTCTCACCCTAAAACCCTCTCTACTTTACTTGCCTCTTCTTAAGGTGTTGTGCTCCAAATTCCCGTTTCTTTATCCACATCCATCTTACCTATGTCCTCCTGAGTCATCGCATCAGCCTCGGCATCAGCACCGTTTATTAATCATCCTCCCTCATCTCTCTCTCCGTCATCCTCCTCAGCATGAGTCAGAAATAGCCGAGCGTTTGCTGGACCGCTTTCAAACATAACATTTGGTTATGTGGCTCGACTAGCTTGTTGCTAAGTAACAGACACCGGAGCATAAATGATGGAGAAGTAAGCAGTACATTCATTTTAATAGGGACTCGCGATGCATGAAGAATAAACGGCAGAGCTTGTTTTACTTTTTGGTATGGTATTGTTGGTATACCAATGGTATCATTGGTAGCGGAATGATATTAACTGACGTCTTACATTGTAACCGGAGAGCAGCTATTTAAAAAACACATTTTGTACTAGAATAGTTTTAATAAAGTCACTCCTAAAGGGACATTGCAGTAATTCATGGTCTAGCACTTATCCTGTTCAGGGTCACGGGGAAGCTGGAGCGTATCCGAGGTAACTTACACAGAGAGAACAATCAAACGCCACACAGAAAGACCCTGTGTGGGAATTGATCCCATGACCTTTTTGCTGTCAGGCAGGAGTGCTACCCACTCTGCCACCCTGCTGGCCCTCATTACAGTGATGAAAAAAACAACAGCTGAATACTGGAAAACCTGTGTGTAATAATTTAGATATTATAAAATTTGAACTCTTTTATAGGGAAAAAATAATTAATGAACTACAACAGTACAGTCTCTGCTTGTTCAGGTTGCCATATTGATTCCTGCAAAAGCAAGTGATACTCTTCTCATCCAGAGTAACAAATGACCTATCCACGGGCAAACTGAGAAAGCAAACAGATCAAATACAGCTAAAAATCCATAAAGGTGTCAGTTTAAACGTATTATGTTTCAGGATGATGTCTGTATAACGACTGTCTGCACCCTGATCATCTTTCAGTTTAAAGTTAGACTCGCAGAAACATCTTCCTGTAAAGGATAAGGATCAATAATGTCTAGACACGGACTCTTAAGAGCCCCTCTGTATGTGTCTGACATCCGACGCTAACGTTCGCTATGATGATAGGGTCGCTGTGTTATTCGACCCCCGGCGTTTGGTTTCTAAACACTTTGGCCTTGGCAACGAAAAGCAGCTTGAGTGTTTAGTAATGGAAATCTTCTGGATAAATAGAGATTGAAAGCTGTGGCTATGATCGTGCAGTAGCTCATGTGGATTGGGTGTATAAGAAAAGCCCCGTTGTTAGCATTAAATCTGAGACATGTTTTGTCCTTAAATGCATTTTGTGTATCGGATCTGTCATCCTACACAAGGTCATGGGGATCCTGAAGTCTATTCTATTGGAGACAGGGAACAAGATGGGGTGCCGACCCATATGGCATACAATCACACACACACCCAGTAACACACTACAGGCAGTTTCAAGATGTATTCAGTCTACCACACACATCATTGGACCAGGATACCAAAAGGAAACAATACAAGGGTAATTTCATCAACAATTTGGAGCCAATCAGGTTTGAATATGTAAATGCAAGAGCTATGCAACATTTTCCAGAACAAGGGTCCGAAAGTACCTTATTGCGGTGTTTAGAAATGAGTGTATACCATTTGTATACCAAATGTTAAGTGCATACAAATGTTTAAAAAAAACAAAAGACAAGTGCAGTCTGCGTTACAGCCGGACTGTTACAGATACTCTGGTCTCATCTTTGTGGTACGATTTGGGAAGAATGCGTGTTAAATGATTTCATACGAGCTGAAAAATACAGCTACTTGAATACACACAAAAATGGTCAAACTGGCAGACTGTGTTTTCTGAGTTGAGTGGCATGGCAGTGCAATGGCTAAACAAATCGCAGCTCTGGGGTTATTAGCTTCATGCTGAACTTAACGTTGTTGTGTGGAAGTTCTCAGGTTCTTTGGGGGGTTCATCTGGGCTCTTTGGTTTTCTTTGAATGCGAATCATGGCATCCTCTCAGCTTTCGTTCGCAGTAGTTGACTGGTCAGTTCGTTGATTTCATAAATGCAACACACTGCAGTTTTTTTTCCTATACTTTCCATAAAGGTAAAAAACGATATATGAAGTGTTATCTTCATTTTAGATGTCAAATGGTTTTGTGGCTCCCTGTGTGTTTTTTTTCTGTGCGAAACGGCTCCAAATGGCTCTTTGAGTGTTTAAGGTTTCCGACCTCAGTCATATACCAACGTTCGGCTTAATAAAAGCTCTTCCCTTTTCAGACTGCTATGTTATCATTGTTAAAGAGGACAACAACCTTAAAACCTGAATATCGCCATCGATTCGGTAATGCAATGAAATCCAGTGTGCAGTGTCAAAATAAAGTAAATGATAGTCAACAACACTCAATACTCATTTTAATTATAGACTGTTTTAAATGACAGTAATAGGCTGCACACTGAGATATAAATAGTGCTACATAAACAACGTCATTAAATACTTATTAAAGGTGTTATAGGTCACACTGAAATATAGATAGACTACACAAACCCTTCCCCCGTATGATCAGCACTTTTTTTTTATTGTGTGACAACACATTGTGTTTACATTCAGAACATGAGTGTAAATAAAGTATTAGCTATTTAGAAAGCACTACTGTATATCTTTCAGTTTCGTCACGGTTCGACTCCGCCCTCATTCTTTCTGCGGAAGCACACAGTGGACTGTGACTCGGTTAAGCGTTAAGCTGACGAGGTAAATTCAGTTTGTTGTCTGTGAGCTGAGTCAGACGGGTTAATGCGAAGCTAGCACTAAAACATGCACTGATGCTGGAAAGCTGTTTCTCTCGCCTTATCTCGGGTTTGTTCGAATGAAAGGATTCAGAGTCATAAGACACTAAAGCGGATAAAAAAAAATTCCTACGAATTCTAACGTTTTATGGTTTGGGTTTTTTGGCTTTTTAATTTAAAGTCCATTCATAACTTTTACTAGTCAAAAAGAAAAACATATATTTACTACGTTGCAGCTTATA
>JAOUQX010000002.1:15344635-15357096 GCA_028566295.1 Liobagrus marginatus
GGGGGGGACAATGAGTACCTGTTATAAACACCACAGCCAGTCATAGGGGACTCTAGGACAGGTGCAAGGGTCGAGTAAAGAAAAATACAACAAAAAGGAAATCCATCTTGTCTGATATCTCTGGTTGTTTATAAAGACAGGTACATTATAGCACTCTAATAAAAAAATTGAGTTTTAAATCTCTCAGTATCAGCTAATATTAATCTTAAATGTCTCTGTAAAAGCAATGACGCACCAACATCACCAGCTGTGCACATTTAAAATATTTTCACCACCAGGAAAAAAACACCAGTCAGCCTAAATAAACATGTGTACACTACACAAACACTCACCCATAAACTGCATTTCCCACTCTCTCATGCTCTCCATTTGAACAGCATTGAGGTCTGACAGATCGTCGTATTCATCTCGTAGCGCATCTTTCTCCAGACAAAACGTAGCCAAACCACGAGAGGCGTCCCGACCCGCGAAGATCCCATATGGCCCCTCTGTGGATGGAAGGAGAGTGAGAGGGAGCTTTATTTTTGGCCTCCATACATAAATATTCCTTATTAAAGTAACATAACGCAGGTAAACAATCTTCATCCTTCATCCAGAAGAATTTTCACCAGACACGACGACACACATTATGTGAACTAATAAAGCAGCCATTACTGTTAATATCCTCCCCCCCCCACCCCACCAACAAGTTTATGAAAACTTTTAGAACACAATCAAATAGTTCTGCATAATCACAGCGTGACGTCTAAAATTTATTAAAACATAACATTTTTTCAACATAAAAGAAAACTGAGATCACCTTTTAGAGCCCCTATAATACATTCCTCACTGTGTACCTGTTTACAGTGGTCATGGTAGCATCTGTTGTTCTGACCTCATCTTCAATTGGAACAATTCAATTATACACAGTGATGAAAAATGTCTCACACGAGAACGTTGTTAATCTTTAAAACTTATTCACATCCTAAACATACTGTGCTCTTTAGATTGTGGTGGTCCTTCTTTTGCTGCCAAAACAGCCCTGACCCAGCCAGGAAGGGTCTCCACCAGATCCCTGAAAGTGTGTATGTGGTATCTGGCAGCAAGATGTTAGCAGCAGATCCTTTAAGTCCCGCATATTGTGAATTGGGGCTCCTTCACTCCCCCGTAGCCGCCCATGACCCTGTCGCCTGTTCCTTCCTTAAACCAATTTTGATAGCTACTGACCGGGACACCCCACAAAAGCTGCAGCTTTGGAGATGCGTTGATCAAGTCGTCTAGCCGAATCAATTGGGCCTTCATCAAACTTGCTCAAATACTTACGCTTGCCCATTTTTCATGCATCTAACATCACCTTGTGGACAAAATGTTCACTTGCTGCCTAGTATATTCCACCCACTTACAGTAACATATCCTACCCGCTAGCAGGTGCTGTGGTAATGAATGTTATTCCTGTCATCTGCCAGTGTTAATAATGTTATGCTTTATCAGTGTACTGGTGCAGTCAAACAGCTGTAAGATATTTTTCCACAACACTATTTGGAGCATGAAATAATTATTCAATTGATATAAAAGCAAAAAGAGAATCCCCGCTTCATGTTCATAACCCTAACCCTAAATTAACTTTAAGGTTTCAAGTGATTTTATTTATATAGCCAGTCATGTTGCTGTGACAGTGACAGTCATAAATATTATACACTTTTTACACAAACAATGATCCATGTATCTAAAGACCATTTTCCTCTTCACTATATCAGATATGTCAATAGAATGGCTATAATGCCACAAATATAGCAAATAAAGCTATAAATAGCAAAATGTCATGATTAGTTAGCTTTGCATGTATTAGCATTTATGTCCTCTATGCTCTCTGCTGCAATGTGACAAAACTGGGAAAATTATTTCTTGATATAAATATAACTTACGGAATTCGAACTACCGTACCTCCACGAGGCCAAATGAGAACCATCCAATAAAACGCCATATCAGATTTCTGACCAGTCACAGGGATGCATACAGTGGCATTCATTATATTAGCTGCATCATACCTTGAATCATTTGGTCTGTTGAGATACATATAAATGCTGAAAAAAAAGACAATAGAAGATTTAAAAAAAAAGAAAAAAGAAAAAAAAAGCTTTAAAAAAGATATAAAAAAAAAACCATACATTACAAAATGCTTTTAAAAAAGACATGCATTAAAAAAACCAAATATATTGAATATAGTCACATCTTGGCACTGACTTGAACAGTTAGCTGTTAATGTGCTATAAATACATGTCAAACTAGCCTGAAAATTGTAGAAAATGACAGTAAAACAGAGCTGACAAGTCGAGAAAGTCTCATTTACAGTCACAAACAGTTTGTCAGAGCTTTGGACAACATTGAGACGTTTCACGTTCCTCATCGTGTATAACAGGAACCAATACCAACACTGGGTAGGACCATCCGTTCACGGCAAACAGATTCCACAAGATGCAGAAGCATTCCTTTGAGATTAGTCAATGATGTCTTGATTGTATTTAGTAATTCCTGTGATTTTTCAGGTGCACTTTATTGCTCTGAATCTCCGGTTCTACTGGATTTAAAGCCGATGACTGGAAAAGCCACTGAAGAACTGATAGTCATGTTCTTAAAACCAGTTTGATGCATCTTTCGCGTTATGACATGCTGCAGTATCATGCTGGAAGTAGCCATTAGAATACGGCAAATTGTGCCCATGAAGAGATGAACTTGGAATTTGAGTGATGATTAATTAGTATTAACAGCCCAAAGAAAAAAAAATCCCTACACCATTACACTACCCCCACCACCCAGACTGCTGACACAAGGAACCGGGTTGGGTCCATGGGTTCATGCTGTTGGTGCAAAATTCTAACCCTGTGCCTCAGATTCATTGGTTCATGCAACATTTGTTTGAGTTTGTCCAGTTTTTGGATAGCTTGTACCCACTGTAGCCTGTAGTGTTTTGTCCTTGTCTGACAGATGTGGAACATGAAGTGTTAGCAGTTTTAGCTCAACTGTTGTGCATTCCAAGTTGTTTTCTACATGATGTTTTACTGCTCTACATAGCTAACCGAGACACTGTAGCCAGATTCAACCAGTCTGCTCATTCTCTGTTGACTTCTCGCATCAACGAGGCATTTCCCTTCTGTCTCTCACTGAATGCTTTTTTTCCTTCATTGCACCATTCTGTGTAAAGTTTACAGACTGTTGTGCATAAAACTCCAAGGAGATCGGCAGTTACTCAAAACAGTCTGTCTGGCCACGCCGAATATGCCAAGGAGCTCAAATATTTACTCCCGATTTCAATGTTTCATGTGAACGTTACCGGATTACGCAAAGCTGCAGGCCTGTCTCTTCTTTAAAGCGCTTTTAAACTAAACTTTAATTGAGGGTCGGTCCACTGAAACAGCCTTTAGAAATCAGGAGGAGACTTAAAAAAAAAAAAAAAAAAAAAACTAAAGTCTCATGACTTGACTGCACAGTATGAGGTATTGTGGTGAGAGATTGCAAAGAGATACTGATTTACTGATGACTGAATAAAAATACGGAAAAATGGTCTTTGATGCTCTGCGTCATCTGATTCTCATGTGGGGGAAAACTTTTTTTTTTAATATATATATAGGGCACAAAAACAAGACAAAAAACTATAAAGATGCATCCAAAGCCAGCATGTCCAACTTCAAGTAATGGGAATCATTCAATCAGTTACTCAATAAGTAATAAACATGACCTGTACATGAAATTATTTATTGTTAACAAGCTCCATGTTGTCGTATTATTTCCTTTTTCTAAATATTTAAACTTGGCAGCTGCCTAAATATATCAAACACTGTATTTAACCAGAGCATTCATTTAAACAGTATTATTTTATCCAGCCATAAACAGAGGTGAAAATGTTAAGATATGGAAATGTATGATTTCTTAAGCAAGGAAGGACTTCTTTTTTTGATAACCTACAACTCTTCAGCTTTAGTTGCGTGTAGTTGATTTGTGTGCTTGTTGAATTCAAATAAAATAGGGTTTTTGTTTTGAGCCAAAGTTAGTTGTGTTCCTTTTGTGGCATCATAAACTCAACCAAGCAGGCATAGAAGTTTGCCTCAAACCAGGTGTGACTGTTTACACTAACAATACTGGTACAAGATAAAAACATTCAAAAGTAATAGTTAATATTCGCTGATAATTTTACAACTATTGATGCATCATGCCGCTGTGCCTTTGTTCACAAGACCTCCATACATGTTTTTTCAGTGTTTTATACTGAAAAAAAAAAGTATCGAATGCGTTAATAAATATGAATGTGCTTATTATTTTACACAAACATGGACGGAGCAAACGTTGATTTTTACAAAAAGACAGCAAATATTATAAATTCTGAGTCTGCTTTCATTTGTTTCTATTCACAAGCTCGTAAAAGAACATAGGACACCAGTCCCTTCAATAATAGAGGACTGGGACGGATGTGTGAAATGATACTGTGCACTTAAATGTTGATATAGAGCCTAAATGTGCCGCAAAATAAAAGCTTGGGTCTTAATGTCACCATCAGGTGTCAGAGACTGTAGGGCGTTCATTTAATCACAGCTGCAGTACTGTGGAAGGTCAGCAAATGAAGGATTGTTGCTAAATATCCAGAAATAAATGAAAGGCAAAAGTCAGTGGGTTAACAGGAAAGCGGATAAAGGCTAACAGACATGTTATTACCTCAACCATATCAATGATTAAAAAAGGAAACAGTGACACGTGTGATCAGAGGTCAGCGTAGGGATGCCAGGTCACACAAATCCAGCAGAAAGGATAGGGGTTTTTTTTCAATGCCTGAAATGTACACGCCCATTTACTAGCATATATCCCCATACACTGATATACATATTTATATTTAGACATCTACAAAGGAGATAAATAAAGAAAAGCCTGAGTACTTGGGTTAAACAAGCCAAGCTATGGCATGTGAACCGACCTGACAAAAGCAAGTCTAGCAGGAAAGTAAGCAAATGTTATCAAGGTGCATCAAGTGTTTGATTAAAAGTGCACTAACTGTGTTTTCTGGTTAAAAACGAGCTGCCACATTTTTTTTTTTTATTTCTCTAAGAAATTAACATAGTTAAATTAACCTCTTGGTGGACAAAAACAGAGCAATGGTGCGCTGTGTATGTGAGTCATGAGCTAACATCAATTAGCTAACAATAAGCTAACTCTTATGCCTGCACAAAACGCTAATATAAGCTATTAATAACAATTTAATTTTAGAGACTCAAATATACAATAATACGAAAGATCCTTGTTTTTAAACACTTAAATGCGTCAAGCTAGGGAGAAAGCTAACGTATGTGGGCTGGGCAGCTACTTAACGGAACCTTATTTTAGTGCACACAGCTTCCGTATCCCAAATCTCCCTTTGGTTTCCTAAACAGGCACACTAGAACAAAGTTCAAACTAACGGCTAGCGCAACCTTTCTAGGTCCCTATGAGCCCAATTGAAGAATTTGGCACTTGACCTACGATTAGCTGGCTCTTAACTGTGGCCTGGCCGTTACTTGTCCACGTCAGACATGGCTTAATAACAGAACCGTGAAACCTTTACGTTTTAATTATTTAGAAATTAAGTCTACCCCAATTATTAAAATTAATGCATTATTAACCAACCAGTGCCTGATAGAATGAGTCGTATAATCGTAAATAGACAAGGCGAGTCAGGTAGCTGCGACAACCGTCAGTGTCCCATTTAAAAAAAATGAACTATTTCAGGGTTATTTATACTTGTGACGCTAAATAAATATATCTGCGTATATTTTATTGTATGGTTAGATGAATCAGTTAACGTTTAATAACGTTTAAATTACCTGTAGTTAGAATGACTTACTGGCAAAAAAAACTTTTTGTTGATCAATCAAACAACTAGTTGAGTTAGTTAGCTTACATGCAAATACTAACATCATCTTCCGTTAAATATGATGTGCCTGTGATATCGTGACGTTTTAGCTAACTCATTATCTTACTAACTAGCAATTCAAATAGGTTTTACTAAACAGGTCTTCGCGGATTACCAGCACGGTCAATAAAAACACAGTTGGTCATTGATTTAGCTTAAAAAAAACTAAGTTAAAAATAATGGATACGTTAGGTAAAACACGGTTGCCTAGTCAAGAATTTTCCTACCAGAACAGTGTGTTTACAATCACACACTAATAGTCTACTATAAGGATAACAGAATAAAAGCGTTAGCACTAAGTAGTGAACTAGATCTGCAAATAGCTAGGGTTCTAGCACGTGTGTATTTTTAGAGGGTGCAGGCAATTGCAGCTAAATGCTAACGCGAACTCTTACCGCGTCCATAAAACGTTTTGCAGCTAGTCACGTCGAAGACTTTCATGTTGACCGCCATGAGAATGCGTGGGTTTTGGACGCCGTCGTACTCCCGCAGCTGCTCCAGAGTGAAGTCCCGCCGGCCCATCTTGGGCAAAACCGAGGCCTCTGACCTCCTGAACCACCGTCGGTAAACGCCATAGCAAGCGGCCAGAAACAGAATAAACAAAGCCAAGTTGAGAAGCATGCCGCCGAGACCGGGCCCTAGATCCAACACCTCTGTTGTTGTCCCCTCCCCGCCACTTGTGTCAGCTACTCCGCTCCTGTCGTCCCCATCGTCCGCCATACTGCACGGTAGCGCCAAACCCACACAAACGATTCCACCCATCTCACTCTACAGCGCGTGTAATTGGCCGCGTGAAGAGGAACCGTGTGCTGTTTGGCTGCTGGGATCCCGTTTTTGATTGGTTCTTGCTGTTTTGACTGGAACGTTTCACGCTGGGGAATTGTATAAAACATTTTTTTTTAACTACCGCGGAGTACATACATTATATATACACATATACAGTATATACACATACATATATATATATATATATATACACATACATACACACACACATACATATACATACACATAACATACATATAAATAATTATATATATCCTCTTCGGTGGCTTTTAGTTTAGTTTGTGCGTACTGAACAAAGTACGCTTGAAAATACCGATATTATGACGTCACGGCAAACGTCGTCTTGTTGAATGATTGACGGGGATCTCACGAAGCTAGACGGAATGCCATTACTAACACCAGGGTTGACTGCACAAAAATGTAAATAAAATACATTATACTCGATAATGATTAATTAGACACAAAACCTTTCTTTCCTCAAGAAAAGTTCGATTAGGCTGTGGTACGGAATATATTTGCGTTTTACTTACAAAAAAAAAAATAAATAAATAAATAAAAGTATTTTCTATCGCCAATCTGCCCGCTTGTAGTATTGAAAGTGGTGGACGAACCCCTTTAACTTTAAGTTCCCCGCCTGTAACAGGTGCGCAACTCGAAATATAATTGGTTACATTTTAATTGCTAATTATTTCAAGCTACATCCGCCGCACTATTGCCTGAATGCTTTAAAGTAGATTTCTTTGACCTTGGCAACACATGATGCTGAAAAAGACTTTGGTAATAATACTCCCTCTTATAACTAGAAATAACATTCAAATGCAAATTTTAAAATCACATAAATCTTCTTTACCTCATTTCCAATAGCACATAGGCACAGCGATAAACACATGCTACAAAATTCCTTTCAATATACTATCCGAATATCACTTTAAAATTACATGACAGGTTTGGGGGGTTTATAAACAGATTTTAATATTTTTTTTTTAATATATGCATTTTTATCATACAATTTATAGAGAAAAAGAGAGCAAAATATAAGAACCTGTCATGCACACAAACACACCAGCACACACAATAAAACAAAAATACAACTCTAACAATTAAAATCAACCAAAGCAAAGCAATTTCATTTTTTTCTGACTTTTTCAGAAATTCTCATCGATTGTATGTACAGTTTACATTTCTATTATATAACGGCATATAACTTGAAATGAGCATTAAAAATATGATTAGAATCAATAAAATCACTCAAGATTGAGAGAGAAAAAAAATCCCTTCTCCGATAGAATGTAAAACTTTTTTTTCATGGAATAAAAAAAAACCCTTTTTTTCTAAAGCAAAAATACATAGAAATAAAAGTTCAAGTACAGATAAGTATTTCTAATTTAAGCAAAAAATAATAATTAAAGTTAACTCTGTTAAAGCATAAGATTAAAGGATCCTACGTTTCTGAATTCAAATCTTTTCATTTTATTACAATCAGGCAACAGCTAGGCCTAGTATCCTGAGCAGGATACTTTTTTTTCCTTTATAGAACACTCATTTCACAGTCAAGCCCAAATACTATGCGCCAATAAATCATGTCATTTTTGTTATGATTTCAAGTCTTACGGTAGTTAGAGTATTACGTATTCTTATCTATATAATCTCCTCGTGTCCGTTTCTTTTTCCTCAAATAAAAACAGATGTGTTTTTTTGGTATACGTTCCGGTCTTAGTTAATGATCATGCCGTTATAATCAGCCACACAGAGGTTATGACACCACTGAAATAAAATGGCATTGGTGATCTAATTCCTGATACATTGAGAGTCAAAACATTGAAATGTTGAAAGGCACCCCAGAAGAAAAAGAAATTTACATTCAAAACAGGAGCGCATTTTTCACAAACTACACTCGGCCCAGCGTTCGTAAACTTGACACAGCAGAGTGGTGTTTGACTCCAATCGTTTTCAGTTCACCAAATTGTGCCTATTTAAAACAGAGTAACTGTTAAAACAAATTATGAGCCAAAAAGCTGTTTCCGCTAAGATGAATACAATACTCCGGTTGATAAACATAGTGAAATCAGTAAAGCCTTGATGGTTTAATACTCAAGCTTTACTTGTAACGGTTTGGCTCACTTACTCGTAGCAGATATGTACGGTATAGGCCGTAAATATCAACTGGTATTAAAATAGCCCTTCTCATTTATGATAAAAAAAACAAAAAAAAACAAAAAAAAAACCCCCACATCGATCCGTCAATTCTCATTCATTTAGTTTGGTGGATGTGCGCCTTTGGTTTTGCTAGCCGCTTCAGATTGTGGATTCTTCTTCACATTCTCCTTTGTGGCAGAAGTTGCTTCATGAACTGCGGTGCTTTTGGCGGGTGCTTTCTGATTGGTTGAAGACGACTTGGCCAGCCCCACAACAGGTTTAGTTGAGGTCAATTTGCTGTTTGCTGGCCCATGACTGGCTGAAAGGGATTTAGCGTTTGCTGGAGAAGCTGAGCGATTGGTTGAATCCGCCTTAGCTTTCCCTTCAGCAGCTGACTCGCTAAAAGCCTTGGTGGGCGGGGCTTGTTTTGATGATGAGGATGAAGTGGAGTTGTAACGTTTGCGTCTGCCTTCATCCCCTCCAGAGGAAGAATGTCTCCGTCTTCTGCCCCCATGGTCCTCGCCCATTGGTGGCTGAGACAGAGGAAGTGTGTGGTACACATTTTTTGCCTTGTATAAGTAAATCTATTAGGTTATATGGT
Organism: Liobagrus marginatus; assembly: GCA_028566295.1. Lineage (NCBI taxonomy): Eukaryota > Metazoa > Chordata > Actinopteri > Siluriformes > Amblycipitidae > Liobagrus > Liobagrus marginatus. The sequence goes on from JAOUQX010000002.1 coordinate 15,354,073, forward strand.
TAGAAATAATGGTTTAAAAGGAAAATAGCAGTCTTATTAAAGAAGTATAATCAGAGTCTGTAGGTTATTGAAACGAACAGACACATGACGTGTTTGTCACACTGATAGTTACTCGCACAGTCAGTCACTCACTCAAACTGTCCATCACTTACATGCCATGTCCATGACTCACAGAGTCACTCACTCACACGGTCAGTCAGTATCTCAGATTGTTAGTCTGTCGGTCACTCAATTACCCAAACTATCAGTTTCTCACAACGTCAATCGCGCACTCATTTACACAATCTACCACTCACTTACATCCTCAATCGTTCACTTACATGATCGGTCACTCAGTCTATTAGTCCCTCATTGCACTGCTACTGAGTCGGTCACCCACAAAGAGAATCAGTTTGGAGCAGGTTCACCTACCTCCACTCTGAAGTCATCTATGCGCCTGAATTTGCGGAGGTGTTCCTGCAGCTTAGGGTCAATGACTTGTCCTTTAATCCGCGAGTACTTTAGGAAGGCCCAGAATTTTTCCAGACCATACAGTTGACCTATACACACACACACACACACACACACACACACACACATGTATACAAAAACAGAATTAGGGCACAATTTACACATAAAAAAAATTCAAAATGCATTCACAAAAATATTCACATATTTAAATAAAACATGCTACAAAGCAATTTTTCCACAAGACACATTCTGACAAATGTGGTCAGACTTTACCATAAACTTCAACTCCTTACCGCACTTGATTTTACGCTTTGCACTTGGCTATTATTCTACCATCGCGTTTAACTGCATTGTACAAAAGCATAAGCGCAACTGATCAGGGTATTTTTCATAACATCCCAGTGTATAAGTACAATATCAGCACTCTGTAGCTGCCTGGTAAGTGTATTCACAACACAATACTTTCGGTAGTTCCCTAGCGGTTCTGTTCGATTCCTGATACAGGTTAATTACAGACGAGATCATAAAGCGATAACGTTCACTACAAAGGTTTACTTACGAGATATTGATTTGTGAGAGCATCCTCGAATAAATAAATTTAAGTCAAATATTTAGAAGTTTTTTTTTTTTTTTTTAGCAAACTATGTAAGTGCACTACACCAGTACACTACACACATGCACTACATTAGTGAAAGTAATCTAAGTATTTTAGGAGTAGTGTAATTTAAGTTTCACACAAATTAAAATTGAGCTGATGACTGCTGTTTCTCAAATCGGTCACAAACTATCAGCCCTGTTGTGTCGTGAGCATGCACCTTTCTCGTAGTCGTGTAAAGTTTCCTCCTGAAAGTCCTTGAAGATGTCGGGTTTAAACCTCTTCTCCAAACCATAACTGTAAAAGCGGAAGAGGCATTCCAGTCCATACCTGCAGAGGGACAAACAGCTCTGGTTAAAAAACATTATCTTTTATTAAATAAAAAAAAAACAGAGGGGGGAATTGGCCAGTGACTGAAAAGCACAGGTAAGGACAAACAGATGAGGAGAGTAAGAATAGCACAGGTGCGGAGAGTTAAGGATGAGCACAGCTGAGGAGAGATCATGAAGAGCACGGATGAGGACAGCTAAATATAAGCACAGGTGAGGAGAGTTAAAGATAAACACAGGTAAGGAGAGCTCATGAAGAGCACAGGTGAGGAGAGTTAAAGATGAGCACAGGTAAGGAGAGATCATGAAGAGCACAGGTGAGGAGAGTTAAAGATGAGCACAGGTAAGGAGAGATCATGAAGAGCACAGGTGAGGAGAGTTAAAGATGAGCACAGGTAAAGAGAGATCATGAAGAGCACAGGTGAGGCGAGTTAAAGATGAGCACAGATAAGGACAGATCATGAAGAGGACAGCTACGGATGGGCACAGGCAAGGAGAGATCACAAAGAGCAAGGGTGAAAACAGGTAGAGAGGACAACACTCCGGCGTCGGCGGAGTGGCGCAGCGGTAGCGCGCTCGCACCGACATATACGCAGCGCATTTGCGCTGCGGGCGACTTGGGTTCGAATCCGGCCCGGGGTCATTTCCCGATCCCTTCCCCAATCTCTCGCCCACTTCATTTCACTCTCTGTCCTATCGACTAAAGGCATAAAAAGCCCAAAAATAGATCTTAAAAAAAAAGTAATTAATAAAAAAAAAAAAGAAGGACACAGGTGCAGGAAGTTTATAAAACGCACAAATGATCTTCACAGTTACATCAGATCACAGATAGAGACACTGTACGAACAACACAGATGTGGACAGATTAAGAAAAAACACGTTAGTCAGGTAAAAGCAGATAAAGACACGTAATAGAACACACAAGGGCACTGCCAAGGGCAGAGACGTTGCAAAAAGACAAGTGCATGGTGTGGCGTCAGAGTTAACACAGCATATTATTACACAAGAGCACAGGCATGTAGTCCAGTGTTACATAAGAGCGCAGCTACACTGAGGGGTGTAACAATGGAGCACAGAAGTGCAGAGTAACTGTACAAGTGAGCGAAAAATCTTTTCGACCAGGTAGAGGTATTACAGGTGTAATGGTGCCGTGTGCCTTTACAGGACAACAAAAGGGTGGTCATGGTCATGAGGTGAGGTGCCAGTGGGCATGGAGAAAAGCAGGCACAGGCACTGGTGCACAGAATGTGTGAAAGTTTCTCTGCAAGACTCGGCTTGCACTGAGGAGCTGCTGCTCCCACACAAACTCAAATACACACACACACACACCTCCACGGTTCACATTGTGATCAACATTGCTACAACTGGCTTGACCTGTATACCAAATATCGGTGTCAAGCTGCCCTGAAAAACCACCAAGAGTTTATGTCCAGCTTCTTATGTTATTTACTCCTCACTCGCAGTCCCTCTCTCTTGTTTTCTGCTCAGATCATGGATTTTTATTTAACACTGTACCAAATATGTGCCTCTAGAGGAATGCTGTAGAAGCAAAATCAGCGATATTTCCCAAGGTTGTGTGTGTGTGTGTGTGTGTGGGCTGCCCAGCATGAGAGAAGGAGGAGTGCAGAGGAGCTGATGGTACTGTTCCAA
>JAOUQX010000002.1:15384074-15398209 GCA_028566295.1 Liobagrus marginatus
AATCACTTGCTGTAGTTTGTGTGTATGTATGTGTGTGTGTATATATATATATATATATATATATATATTATATATATGTATACACACACAAAATGTGTGTGTGTGTGTGTGTGTGTATTGCCGATTCAGTTGATCATTGCGGATGTTTGTTTTTACTTTGTATGTTATCTTATTATATCCATGATATTGTTGTTTTGCATAATTTTTTACCCCTGTTAGCTTGGTGCAGGTATAACTTTGCAAAGTGCACTAGCACGCGCGTGCGTGTTCACGTAGTAAGGCAAGCTGCAGATCAGCTTATTCATATCATGGTGGGCTTCCTAAAACTTACCCAGAAGTTTCTTTTGAGTACACAAGTTCAAAGGCAGACACTGAGCCAAAAAATGTTTTTCTTGCCGTAGATTGTGTAAATATGGATTTATTGTGGGGTATTTTGTGGGGATTCTTTTATTTTAGTCTTGATTTTGCAAACATTGTGTAAAACCCAGACTTGCGTCCTTGAAGTGTTTTATTATTATGTTAATGTAGTACAGGCTTGGGGGGAAAACTATTTTTTAAAAATTGCAAAAAACATACTTTGTCATTGTTATAAGGGCTAAATGTAATTCGCAATCGGATATTAACTTCTCATACTGAGAGGTTATTTTGGCGAAATGCCTTTTCGTTTTGTGCATCTGACATGTATCATTTAGCAGACATGCACAAACAAAAGCAGCTGATATACTGAGGAAAGTAAAATGCTTGGAAAGAGCTTTAATGTTTAAAAAAATAAATAAGCATGGATGAGAACACTACAGCAAATAAAAGCAGAAAGACCAAAGCAATAGTATAAAGATATTTAATTAAATCACATGGTGGAATTAGTATCCCTCTGCACAGGCATGAAAACAGAAAAAGGTAAATTGGCATGTGGTATCTGATCACTGATGCACCTCTTGACTAACTCTAGAGTTATCAGTCAGTGAGCATGTAGCAGTTACCGACTTTCCCTTTATTCCTACATTGGTATAGGAATCAAATTGAGTTGATGCAGTGTGTGTGAATTTACCACACTTATTATGGGAAGTGGGTCATTCGTCTTAAAATATCTGCTAGAAAGAGGGTCAGACCTTGTTTTAGTAGAAGGAATCTTTGGTGGCGGGGTCGTCTTGAAGCCATATAGACGCTTGCCTTCTCAGGGTGTGAGTGAATACATTACACAAGTTAACAAATGAATTCATCCAACTAAGGTGAATTGTCTTCATGGATAAAGTGAAGTCTATGTTTACAAGGTTTCTTGGTTGAAAATGAAGGAAAGTAATTTTTGAAAGTTAGATGAAGAAAAAAGTAAAGTGAACTAACCCTAACATACAACAGTGCTCCCATCAAAGAGTATTTCAATGCTGCTTATGTAAAAACTTAAAGGAGGCAGAGTTTTATTAACTGTAAAATCAGTTGTCTTTTGGTGGTTCTTTTCAGTGACTTGAGCCCAAAAGGTTAACTCATTGTACAATCAATCGTGTTATACGCCATCCAATTCTATTGTTTCTCATTTATTGGTGTTACCTTATTTAGTGGTACATAGCTAGCAGTAAATAAGCTGCTTTGGCCTATCATACATGTGCTGTTTATATCAACAATTGGAAGAAAAATTCTCCCAAAGTAGAATGGAAGTTCTACAAAAATATGTAAATGCACAGGTCTTCATTTTATTATAGTTTGAGTGAGCAGACATATGCCAGATGAATTTAAAACTCTTCTGGGTCCTGGAAAGCCTCCTCTTATAAACATCCACGTGTGATATCCTGTCAAACGGGTCCTGGCACGTAACAAAAAAAATTGCTGCATTACTGAAGTACAGTTGCAAGGAAGTGACAATAACATAATAAATGCACTGTCACAGTGCTAGCTTAAATAGTTCAATTTTAGTTTTCGCTTGCACTTTGTGACTGTAAAAGTCCACATGTGGAATAACGTTTCTATAAATCAAGGTAATGAATGACACATTGGTTCAGCTGCTTAATGTTCGGGAACTATCTTTTAGGAAGATAGGAGTGGATCATGGGCTCTTAAACATAAGGTGTCTAAACAGTGTATGATACGCGATGAGCAGGAAATGGTATTGCCTCCAGTGTGTAAAAACAGTTGTGATTATTAGTGTTTAGAGGGAATACATTATGCAGTGAATTTTAACGTGTAAAGAGTTTAGAAGTGAGCAGATGATCTTGAATTGTAAGAATTGAAAAAACAAATTCAGCAGTTCTAAACAGCTGTGCAATACTTTCTGATGCCCAGATTGGTGAGGCTTTCAGCAGGTGTCATGTCTACCTCACATCTCACTGTCTCTCTTCATGGGTGTCTCTGTAGGACAGACCCACTGAGAATACAGCCTGATGCTACCCACCTGCTGCTTTTCATTGTGTGAATGTAACTCATTTACATCGATTTTGGTACAACGAGCCACTTTCAAGTTTAAAATCAAGGAAAGACCTGCGTCTAAACCGGTGGTTTTTATTTTTATTTTTAATTTATTTTTTGTCACACTGTAAGACATGCATGTGCTGGCGTTGATTATAGAGATAAGGTTAATTACATTTAATTTAAAACGGTCTTTTTTTAATTGTCCAAATGGAAACAATCAGGACAGTAGTTTCACTTACAAGAATATAATTTCTGGTTTACTTGCAACGAAAGTGAAATAAGGACAATTTCTTCATATTCCCGATAGTATTGGGAAAATAATAAACTTAATATTTGCATTGCTTGTGCAGTAGTCAAAAAAATTTAAGTGAATCAGGAAAAAGTTCATAGGAGTTGTCCTAAGACAAGAAACAAGTTTTGGTTTCAGGACAACTTTGATGAAAGGTTTTGATCCACTTTTAGACAATGTTATACTAGTAAACGTTGTCTAGTACATTCCATCAAAAGAATAATCCCAAAAAGCTCCAGACATCCAAGGATTAAAATGGAACTATGTTTGTATCAATTTTTAAAGGCTGTAAATAAATGTGATTATACGTCCAAATCTCATATCATAAAACTCTTCCATCAACGCCACCCTAATTCCTAAGAGTTGATTTTTTATAGGGAAAACTAACTCTAGTATTAACCTTTCTTGCTTTCTCTCTTAATAAAATGTGTCAAGAGTTAAGGGCATAGGGGAATCACACAGTTACCCAAGGTACATCCGATTTCATCCCGAAAGTCCAATTAACGCGCCACGGAGCAGATGGTTTGAGGTGAAAAGGGTCTATTAGGGATTTCCTCGTTCGTGATTTCCTCTGTTTGCATCTTATTAACAGCTTAGGGTTAAAGCAGTGTGCCTTCTGTACACTGATGTCAAACGATCAGATAATAGGTGATTGTTGGGCGTGCTGAATATGGCAATTGTGTTTATAGTGTATGGTGACGGTCATATTTAAATCATCGTCAAACAATTGAATGGGCACTGTGATGCAGATTAGGATAGACCTGACTCAATGGCAGAATTTCAACAAGTTATATTACAGCAAGAGGAATTTATTGATTTGAAGTAACTAATTAAAAAAGAATTATTCAATCGCGTTTATAGACCCACGCTGTGTTTTGTTTGTAATATTTGATTCATATAGAGTTTTATTTGTATAGGTCTATTATTGTCTTACCCCGTTTTGTAACTTGACAACAGAGGAAATGAGACTTTTTGATTGATGCTTAGCCATTGTGTAGCCGCTATGCATGGCTGCTGGTTTATTTTGATCTGTTCAGTTCAATACATTTCCTGTACAGCTGTCCTGTATTCTGTAATTCTAAAAACTACGATTTACACTTTTACTGCATTCTTTATACTAATTATTTAGGAGGATTGATTTATTTTCTATAACAGAAGGTATAACTAAATCAGATTTTCAATAATATGCACTTGTTCTAATACATTATTTCTTCTGTAGTGTAACAACTTGTAATTTACTTCCTATGAAAGACATAACCGTTCAGCTTTCAAAAAAGGCTCAGTCATACTTTTCTATTTCTGTATCCTATAAAGACATTTTAGCGATTTTATACAATTATACTGTTTATAGAACTTGTAGGTAAGCCATGAATTAATGTACCAAACCAAAGGTTACAATTACAGTATGCTGTTATTTTAGCTGTTCATAGTCACTACTTTAGCTTTGGTTTCTCATGCTGAATAGAAAAGCCTGCACGTTCACAAGAACCGTAAACACTCACGCCCATGATTTGCGGAAAGCTGGGTAATTAAATGATGGCTTTTTTTTTGTTCTCTACAGGCTCTCGTACACTATGCTGGCACTAGGAACTCTGTAGAGCATGGACTCACGCTGCTGGATGTCTACTGTCTGTCCATAAACTGCTTTGCCTCAGCGAGGCCACACCTGTCTGCCAGTTCGTCCAGTGTGGCCCTCGTGCTGAAGAGACTTGCTCTGTAAGTGCTACTTTCAGAGAGCATCAACACCAGATCACGAGCAGGGATCTGAGCTTTGATCATTAAGTATAGATGGTTTCAGTTCCATTATAATGGCCCAGATATCCCGGGTTAAAACCTTACATGATTGTGAGGCTTGTTAATTTAATTTCCCTCTTCCTTTCTCAGCCAATCACACAGTCTGCACTATTCTTTAGCAAGATGACAAAATATCAGTATTGATTTCTTTTTGTATTTTTTTTTCCCCCCGGTTTTTCTGCTGCTGACTTTTTTTTTTCTTTTCAGCATTACCTAAATGCTGCACTCTGTTCTGCTTTAATTAGGAGCTGCTTTGAACTGCTTCTGTCCGTACCTCAAAATGAGATCCCCTTTGAAGCCTGGCTGCAGTTCCACGGCTCTGTTCAGGTGAGATGTAACGGGTCTTTCCCACCATATTTACAAATCCACTCAATAATAGTTTAAACATGCGCAATATGGAAACTGGAGATGCAGATGTTAAAAGCGGCTGTCTGTCTGGCAAAACTTTGGGTAAATGTAAACGCAAGGTTTAATGTGGTTTTCTGCAGGCGGCACATGAAGCTATGCTGGAGTACGGGAGCACAGACCTACAGGCGCTGGTACAGATCACTGGAGAAGGTGGTCCATGGAGTAACCCTTCCCTCGTCGCTCTCCTCACAGAGCAGCCAACTGAAGAAGAGGAATGTCAGTCGCTTTGTATTTCCTTGTTTATCCTCTTAGAGTTGTTTCCCTGCATTTCATACCTGATTCAATTCACATGCTGTTAATCAAGCGTGAGAAATTTATTTGGGTTTGGATAAATTGCTCTGCCTGTGTCATTTCTACCTGTTGCATTTATACGAACGGCATTTATGAAGTAATTTAGTGAAATGCTAGTCGGTACTTTTTTTTCCCTATTGACTTGTCTACTGTTGGGAATCTAAAACGAGAATAAACCTGTCATTTATTTAAATATTAGCCTCAGTTTTATCTAAAATAGTCCATAGCGCTTTATCAACACAAAAGCTTGTATTTTTGTGACTAGAAAAATTGAAACTAATTCCGTCACTTTTTAATTGGATTACTCTTTTACCATGTGATTAAATTGATGGTTTATATCTTTTGTTTACCAACAGTAAATGCCTACCTGGGTTTGGAAGGAGCGGATTTTTTGGAGATGAGGATCAAGCATCTGGAGAAAGTAGGTGAGGTAAAGAAGGCTCTGATTCTCACTAAAGCCTGTGGCAACTGCAGCTTGCTGCCCAACCAGGCCACGTTTCGCCAGAATTATGTCACACGGCTCTGCCAGCAACTGCCCAGCAAGGAGGCCATTCTAGAGGTAACTATCTTCTACTTTTTATGTAAATTCAGCGTTGAAAAGCTGTGCTTATGCTGATTTTAATACAGGTTTACTCAAATACAAGCAAATATTCAGCTAACAGGTCTGTAGAATAGTTATTTTAATTTTGGCATTATTGTTTGTGATCATTACATGATGGTGGTATGTTAGTATAGTTTTTATCCTTATCGCAATACAATTGTCTGCCCTTAACATATTCCGTAAACAACAACTGAAAGAGTAGGGATAAAACAATGATGCTTCTATTGGGTTTTGTAATCGACTGTTCCTGTGCCTAAATCTGTAATAGTGTGCGTTACATTTAGGGCACTATTTAGGGTGTGTTGGTGTGGGTTTTACATAAATGACAGAAAATGCTCCCATGTGGAAACATGGTGACTCCAGATGGTGAGACATTGGCATTATATTGACGTAATAAGTAACAGCTGCATTAATGTTATGATTTAATGTTACTTACTTGTTCAGGAAGCATTTATTTATTTACATTCAATTTTGGAGTATGTATTTTATATTTGTGCTCTACTGATTAATCATTGTCATTTAAATAAATTTGCATTGATTCACAAAATGTTTGTCTATTTTTTGTACATTAACACGTTATGCTGGTGGTCCATATTGTGCAGTCAGAGAAATTTTGCTAGTAAGAAAGAGCAAAGGGGATAAAGGCCTCCTTCAGCGATGCCAGCGTTTATGCCGCTCAGTCTGTTATTTTATCACAGTTGCTTTTTCTTGTTTAAACTCTTCTCATCCTGGTTAGATTTCCAAATTGGATGGCAAGGATGTTCTGGAGATTATTTGCAATATGGAGACAGAAGGTGATGAGAACACAGCCTTTATTCTGTGCACCACGTTCTTAACGCAACAGCTGCAGAAAGGAAGCCTTTACTGCTCATGGTGCGCGTTTACTATTTTTAACCTCTTTAAATGTGAACTGGGACTGAATGTGTATAAATAAGGACTCTCGTGGTTAATCGTGTTTTTCAGGGAGTTGACACTGTTTTGGAGTAAGCTGCATAGAAGGCGTGATGGTTCTTTTGAATCATTTCTAGAACGCTGCCTCCAGTTTGGTGCAATAGCAAAGAATGTCTACCATCTGCTGTACCTTATTCGAGTCATTCAGACCGAGGTGAGGAAATGTTCATGTATTTTTCAGGTTTTACCTTTGTGGTTTCAAACAATTGAGTGGTGCAACCGATGTCTGTTTCTCATATCCTTCCCCCTTTTGCCTTTTTCATTTCATCCCAGGTAATGCACCTGGGCCTAGCAGTGTCTGTTGAACTTTGCGTGAAAGCCCTTCAGCTTCCAAGGCAAGAGCATCCAGAATCTAAAACCAGCGTCTGCAAAACTGTGGCTTGTCTACTTGATGATTTGGAGGTGCTGCGAGCGTGCCAGCTCACAGAATTCTTTTTAAGCCCCTCTCCAGAGGTGTTTCTAGGCCTTGAGGATCTTTACAAGCGTCCAGATCAGAAGTACGATGAGGGGAATACTATAATCCCAAATTCACTGCGCTGTGAACTTCTGCTTGCCCTCAAAGCACTTTGGCCATGTGACCCCGAGTTCTGGGACTGGAATACTTTAAAGCGCTATTGTATGAAGTTGATTGGCGTGGAACATGACGAAGAAGACAATCTGGTGTTGGAACAAGCCCATAGTGTGACAACTGGGTTCGACAGAGAAGAGAAACTTGTTGAAGAAAAGCACGATGGTGAAAAACGCTGCAGTTCTAACAAAATGAATGAGCAGTGCAAAGATGATGCAGCGATGCCGAGGCAAAAAAATACAAAACTGCATCTCTGGACTTCCGAAAGATCTAGAAGATGGCTTCTCTACAAAGTACGTTGTCAGATATGCCAAAAGGAGGTGACCGAGTCACGGTTGTGTCACCATGCTAGAGCGCATGTGGAGAACGGCGTGTGGACATGCCCCATATGCCTGCAGAAGTACGGGAGCAAAGATGAGTTTTCGCCACATTCCAAAACACACCTTAAAATGCCACCACACCATCTGAAAAGAAAGAAAGTTAAAAATAAGGCGAATAGCGAACAAAAGCTGGAAACAAGTGAATGTGATTTGGGAGCCGGTAAGCTATGCTCAGAACAACCCTCTGGTGTGCCAGAGCCTGCCATGGAGCCAACTACCATTGTGCCTAATATGGAAGACAACGATTACATCACATTTGATTACATCAATACTCACTATAAGTTACAGGACCGTGAGGTTTATGTTTGCCCTGCCACTGACTGTTCCAAAAAGTTCAAACTTTTTAAGTACTTGGGTGTACACCTGAAGAACGATCACGATGACACAGACCCAAATGTCAGACATTACTTTGAGATCAGCAATCGCCGAGAGAAGTGCATGTTTTGTCGGCGAACGTTTATAACGGCCTATCACAACCAGAAGCACCGGCGTGTACATTACGGAGATTGTCCTTATATCTGCGTTGTTTCAGGTTGTAATGCTCATTTTGAATCAGTCAACAAGCTTATCATGCACAAGCACAAACATAGCTTTCGGCTGTCTTACCACTGCGAACTGAAAGGTTGTAGTGTCTCCTTCTGTGACCTGGGTCAGCTGTACCACCATGAAGCTCAGCACTTTCGAGATGCAGCCTACACCTGCACCAGCCCAGGCTGTAAAAGGTTTTACTACTCTCGTCAAGAATTTCTGAAACACATCGACACTCATGGCATCACCTTCACAGAAAAGGACTTTGAGGACCAGATCAAAGCGAAAAGGAATCTCTTAATGCCAGTTATAAACAACAATGATTGCTCAAAAGTATCCTTTGGATCAGAAACAAAATGTTTAGATCGCCAACAAACAAATCTTCCACCACAACCCTTAGAATGCAAAGACTCCAAGGGTTTAGTGCCTTGTGTAGCTGCATGTTTTGATGGTAAAACATTTACATGTGGCTTGGGAAAATGTGGACGGACTTTCCGCACAGCTAGAGAGATCCAAAGCCACTTGAAAATTGTTCATCCAGGCCAGATAAAAAAAGAAACTATAGTATGCAAAACAATGGAAGATGAAAATGTTCAAGCTGTGAAACAACATAATGGTCAAGATAAAGGTCCTACGAAGGAATCTGGTCAAGAACAGGCAACCGATTCTGCACTATGTGATAAAACACCTTCAACGCTCGGTCAAGTATGCCACAACGAACTGGCAGAAATTGTGCTTCGGCTCGATCAACTAAGTCTGAATTGTACCACTTCTTCTAATAACGGTAGTTCACATTGTGAACATGAGTCGGAATCGAAAGTGCTGCTAAAGACCTGTCCTAAAAATGTAAATGCTGAACCACAAACCAAAGTAACAACAATCAAAGTTGATGTAAGATCTCCTCAAGCAGCTTCTGATTCAGCAAGACAGCAGTCCCAGTCTCCACCACCTCACAAGGCTGAATCGCCACCACTATCACCATTATCAATAAAGGAGCCTTTTGTTAATGATAGCCAACCTGAAAACAGCCTGCACATAATCAAACCGTTCACTTGTGAAGTTGAAAGCTGCTTCTTCAAAAGTGTAACTAGCACAGCGCTGAAGCGGCACTACGTCAAAAAGCATGACTACACCGAGGATGAGGTGAAACATATGGACGTTTTTAACCCACTCAAGTTCAAGCCTTTCAAATGCCACATTTGCTTTAAGGAATACAAAGAAAAGAAAGAGTTGAAGGCCCATTTGCTGATCAAACATGATCTGAGCAAGGATGCAGCAGAGCAAATTCTGTGCTCTTTCGCTACCAAGGTGGATAATATTCTACCTTCTGCTACAGCAGAGGTTCATACGGACAAAAAGGAAGATCCGACTGGAAAAAACAGCCGACTGGATGAAGATTGTTCTGTTTCAAAAGGCACCCGTAGTGCAATTACGACTGAAGACAAGCATTTGAGGAAGGACCACGTTTCATCATCACAAAAAAGTACTTCTGAAGTGAAATCAGGTGTGGGTGGAGCCTCACTGAACAGGAGGGTTAGTAAACGTTTGATGACGAAAGTGAAATCGGATGAAGACCAGCCCTATTTGTGTTTACATAAAGGCTGTGGTGCTGGCTTCCGTAAGAAGTTCAACCTTCTGCGCCACCTACAGTCTGTACATTGCCACCGCTCCAATCTATGTTTGCAGAAGACTTTTCATTGTGAGCGTGATGGGTGTAATAAGCAATTTAATCATCTATGCAGTCTCAACAGACATTACCGCAAGGACCATCTGGCATCCGAGGAGCCAATTCCGAGGTTCAAGTGCACTTATCCAGAGTGCACTTCGACCTACCATCTGAAGAGCAGTCTTATGCGCCACACCAATCAACACCACCAGAATCAGAATCCACCGAAGCTTGTGGCTCCATCGTCTATCTGCAAGTTCAAAGATGCCTACAGACGTTGTGACGCCTCAGAACCAATTGTGGTGCAGCTACAAAGTGCGCACAAGAGAGAGAGATCGAATAGCGGCTGCCAAAAAAAACTGATCATAACTTCCAGTTCTCGGTCTCCAGTGAACGTCACCAAAAGATCGATTCGAAAATGCTCCGCTAAAACTGAGGAAAATGACGAAGGCACCAAAGTAACCCCAGAGGAGGAACTGGATGACAAATGTGTCGAACCAAAGACAACGAAGACCAAGCTTGCATTCCGAACACCTGAGGAGGCTTTGCAGATGTGCCAAGACCGCTGCTTATCAGAGGCTTATCCATGCCTGGTGCAGAGCTGCAATTCTGTGGTAACCAGCAGGCGTAGCCTGCTCCGGCATTACTTACAATGTCACAAAATGCTCAATACAAAGCTGAGGAAAAATAAAGACACCCTTGTTTATACTGCTGAGCAACTAGAAGAACTAATACAGAAGAAATCAGCCGTATCCGTTTTGCCAGATTCAGACCGGGCTCCTAATGGGGTCTTAAAAATGGAGTATCAAGCCGAGAACTCTGGGATGTCGCACCATTCCATGAGCCTCCATTCTGTCAAACCTGAACAAATGAAACAAGAGGCATCTCCTTTAAGGGATCCAGCGCCTAACGTCAGCATAATAATCGGTGCAGATGATGTGCTTTATGGGGAGTCTAATGGACATTCGGAAAAGGTTGTTGTCTTAGAGAGCCAATCTCGGGAGGATCGAACAAAAACACAGTCCCCTGCCCCTCCTCTTATGCCCCCACCACCTCTTGACCTTTCTCCACCATCTACCCTTAGAATTAATGTCAACAACGCTTCGTTGGAGACTTTAAACAAAGAGAGTAAGACTGTTAGTGGTTCTGCTACCATCTACATACACACTAATGCGTCTGTGACACGTCAGCCTTTAAGGGGGAAAAATTCGAAACTTTCTGAATCGCTACCTTCATTACCTCACTCTCTTCCTCAAAAAGATGCCGTAGTACCCAATCTAGGCCAGCGAACGTTTGACATGGCGGCCTACAAGCCGTTGGGTTTTGAGTCCTCCTTTATAAAATTCATCAAGGAGAAAGAAGAGGCCTCTCAGTTCGACCCCTGTCGGACCGTGGCAGTCTTGAACCCCTGTTATAAATCGGACGCTACTCGCCGACGGGGTTCCTTCAGACACAAAGACTCTGTCAAGGAGAACAACTTGAGATCATCCAGCATCAATCACAGCCGGATGTCACACTTGTCCCCGCTCAAGTCCTTGCTTTCCACCGAAGAATGTAGTTCTATCCAAAACCTGCGTTTTATCTTGGAAAGGGCATTAATGGGCTGTGGTGACCAGGCAATAAAACAGCTTCAGTTCCTCAAGCCTGTGGTGGTCCTGGAAAGACCCAAGTCATCTGCTTCACTGCTTGATCTTCTGCCGTCCGAAACACACGTTTAAACTGCTACTTAAGACTGTGTAGAAAGATTACCTCACAACGTTGTTACTTTTGTTTTTGGTGATCTGAACTTCTTCCACCAGTATTTTTTAACCGTTCTTGTTATAACTTGGTTATTTGACAAACTGCTAAAGGTGATGTACCTTGATTGCTTATCGGTCACGTGTGTGTCAGAAAGAGCAAATAAAAAAAAAAAATCTGGAAATGAAATTAAACAGTTTGTTGTTTTTGTTGTCCAATCTTATTTGTATTTTTACAAAATGTTAAATGTATATTTTAAAGGTCAAGTTTCAGGAATTAGTTTTACTGAAAATAATGTAACGTTTGAACTATAAACAGCTAATTGATGAAGGAAACAAATATGGATATGGGGATGTGGTGGCTCAATGGTATAAGGCTCTGGGTCAGTGATCAGAGGGTCGGGGGTTCAAGCCTCACACCAGGCAAGCTACCATCATTGGGTCCTTGAGCAAGGCCCTTAACCTCACTTGCTCCAGGGCACCGTTCGTTCTGGCTGACCCTGCGCTCTGACCCCAGCGTTCAAATTTCATATGCTGGGATATGCGCAATAAAAACATTTCACTGCGTGTATGTGTATGTGATAAATAGGATCTGAAAATGAAAATGAGAAATAGTCACATTGAAGGTTGTGGAATGCCCATAAAACAAGTTCTTATTATTCCTTTATTTATTTCTACAGGAGAATACAAGAAAGAAAACTCAGGGGTTTTTTTTGTTACCGTTTGAGAAATAACTAATTTCCATCCTGCTCTAAAGTGAAAGAAAGTTTTCAGCTTTTAAAGTGCATTCAGAAGTTAATTAATGAAGAAATGCCTAGTTTCTCTAACGATGTGTTTTGCTAAAAGCAAAAGGACAAACTAACGCTCGCTGTTGTTTATATGGTTGTTATTTATCTTTCTAAACTCTTCTCAGTAGTATCTTTCACGTTATGCATGAACGAGCACAGTAGTTTGCCATATAAAGAGCTCATAAACCATAAATCATCTGGTCCTATCATCCTAAAAGTCTTTCCCAAAGCACATCTGGTGTGTATGCGTATGCAGCGTTGTGCTGCAGCTGTGAGCTCACTATCAACCCTGCAGCGTGCACTGGAGTATGCGCTCACTCCTCCAACGCGTCCCCACATGCTGAGCGCAAGTGCATGTTTGTGCTTGTGTGTGTGAAATGTACACTTGTACGCAAGAGCAGGTGGCTAAACCTCTGAACAGCTTTCGAGAATCTAAACTCATTCTTTCCTCTACTTATTAAAGTTGCGTTTCTGAGTCTCTGCTCTTGTTGTGCTGGTCGTGTTTCTCACGGCCACTTTGTCACAAAGGCAAGCCGAGGTTTAGCAAGGAGGGCCGTATAAAAGAATCACTGTTTCAACTGAAATGTGATGCCAGCTTGTGTGTCTGAGGATCTGTGTGTCTCGCCATTCTTGTGAGAAAACAGGTACAGATCTAATAAAGGTTCTCAGAAAACTGAAGTCATTTTAATGGAGCCGTTTGTAATGCTCAGAGACTTTAACTGCCTAAAAGGGGTAATTATAATCAGCGTAGCAGTATAGTATAGTAGAAAGTCAGAAATAGGAAATGCTTCATCGTTGTTCATCTGTCTTGGCAACAGGCTACTTACTTAACTATGATGGCCACAGTATTTACCTCCTTAAAACACAGTCAGACTGCATGTTGAGGTAGGGTAGGAGATTTCAGAGAGCCTAAGAATGGCAACCTAAGCTTTGAAAGCCAAAGAACTTGCTTCCGTGCATAATCACTTTCCAAAGGCTCGCCTTCCCCAAAACACATGAACGTGCTCAGGTAGAGCCGAGGCTCAAACGACAAGACGAGAGAGAGTCAGATTAGCTGAGGTCTAAATCATCGGTGAGTAAATATTACAAATAGTACAAAGCACATGATATTAAAATAATCAACGAAAGGTACTTTTTAATGACGTAATTACATGTGGCGAGTTTACAGCGGGAACGTAGCTGTTTACTCTAACAGAGTGCACAGAGGTATGCTAATACATATAGGAAGGACAGCCTATCGTAATGTTCGGAACGAAAGTTTTTTTGGGTCCTACGCCTGCCACATATGTATTTATATGTATTTATAAACACATATAAATACATTTAGACCACTTGTACATCCAAAATCGCACCAATAACTCTATTAACTATTTACAAATAAGAAGTGCTATTTTGTCCAGTCCTTTGTCAAAAAAACCCTAAAAGTATTCTTATAAGAATAGATTCCTATAAGAAAGAGTTAATTAGAATTTCATTCATAAGAAGGAGCCGTTA
Organism: Liobagrus marginatus; assembly: GCA_028566295.1. Taxonomy (NCBI): domain Eukaryota; kingdom Metazoa; phylum Chordata; class Actinopteri; order Siluriformes; family Amblycipitidae; genus Liobagrus; species Liobagrus marginatus. Next base: position 15,397,969 of record JAOUQX010000002.1, read on the forward strand.
AGTCTTTAAATAGGCAAGAATTAATACCTTCTAGGATCACTTTAGATCACAGAGAGAGAGAGAGAGACGGAGGTAGGTACATAGATAGATAGATAGAGAGAGAGCGATCGATAGATAGATAGATAGATAGATAGATAGATAGATAGATAGATAGATAGATAGACAGATGAATAGATAGATAGATAGATAGATAGATAGATAGATAGATAGATAGATAGATAGATAGATAGATAGATAGATA
>JAOUQX010000002.1:15482614-15496745 GCA_028566295.1 Liobagrus marginatus
TTAAGTACTTGAAAGTCAACTGTTTTCATTAAAATTACTGTGTTAAAATAAAATCTGATGTTTCAGATTTTTTTTTTTTCTTAACTGGTGTTGTCTCGGAAGGCGGTAGGGGGGGGTCGACTTATACAGCGAGTATAGCAGAAAACCCAAGTTTACGAATGAAAAATGGAGGGGTCGACTTATACACCGAGTCGACTTATACACCGGCATATACGGTAGTTGATAAAAAAAGTCATATAATAAACTCCTACACAGGCCTCATTGTAGCACATTTCAAGCATTATTATTATTATTATTATTATTATTATTAATGCACACAATCATCACTTTAGATGAAAGCTGGTTAAACTATAACTAAAGCTGGTGTTAATCACCCTATAGTGTGCTATATACAGATGTGATGATGAGGAGAGCGGTAAAGGAACACACTCACCTCTTTTTTGGTTTTCTCATGCTCTTTTCTCAGGCCCTCGTAATGCCGGATCGCTGAGGAGAAACAAGGAGTCCAGTAAGCCATCTTACCCAATACTGATCATCTCACACCTTCAGCTAAAATAACACAGACGCAAATCTGCGGCCTCAGACGTTCCGTTTTGCACGTGTCGGAAAAGCGTTTTTTTTCATTGCATGTGTAAGCGGCGAGGGCTGAGGGGAAACTCTCGAGTTCTCTTTCAAGTCTGCAACTTTATTTCGGGAAAACGACAGACTAACTCGAGTGTCGGTGGCTTACACATACTGTATGCCTGTGTCTCACATGGAACTTCCTTTATTTAAATGTTACACAGAATTTCCACAGGAACACACCGCATGCATGCTACCGGTTAAGACAAAGGTACTATAGAAATATTAATGCCAAGGAATCAAAATGTATTTCTACTTAGATGTTTTTAATTATAACACTTCATCGTATTTTTAGGCAGGAATAGAAAAATAGAAAAAAGTCTTCCTGGGTGAATTCTCCTTGGGAAGTTTGTGAAATTTAATTTACTATAATGTAACACTATATATGGTTATAGAGTACGTAGTACAGCACATAGAGAACCACTACATCAGAGGTCTCCAACCTTATTCAAACTGAGAGCTACTTCCTGGGTAGCCATTAATGTGAAGAGCTACCAGTTTGTTATTCACTTCTGAAATAACAAATTTGCTCAATTTACATTTAATTAGGTTATTATTTATAATGAATGTTATTCATATATGTGAAGACTCTGATCATGTTAATGATTTCTCACAATAATTGTTGAACAAGTTAGGAAACAGATAAATAGCAATATGCAACACTTTATTTCTATAAATCTTTATAAGTAATAATGTTTTCAAATGTACATTAATGTAAGCCTGATGTAAAAAAGAATACCAACGCAAAATATAGATGCAGATCACTGGTAAGTGGTGCTATGGTGTTCTAACTTGAAACCAGGCCCGTGGGCGACTCATGTGGTCCTTGCGGGCGACTTGGTGCTCGCGGGAACCATGTTGGTGACCCCTGATCTACACGGAATCATGCTTCTATTCTCTATACAAGGCACTAGTTAGGGAAGCTGTTTTGCCCGTTTAAGTTGAAAGCATACTTTACTCCTGAAATTCCCACAATGCACCGCTGCAGGTTAGTGTCCGAAGAAATGACGCCTGAGGCAGAGATGATATGATTTTATCTCCAAAAGCCTAGTGTAGGTGCCACGCCAAAGTCATCTGAAGACTGAGAGAGATCGATTCTAAGATAGAATAATGTAATCTGGTATAGTCCCAGTCAGGCTGGATTGAAAACCCGTAGCTATGATGGTCACTTCTGGATAACCCTAGGGGGATGCACAATACCGATAATGCAGCATGCGCTTTATGTTATATATCAGATCTTACACTATAAGAGCCAAAGTATTGGAACACCTGATCAGCACATTTCCGTTGTATTGTCTGTTGAGGATTGGTTCATTATTCTGCTCATAGAGAACCTCATATCATGCACATCTGCTACATCTACTAGGCTCATTGCTGAAATGTGTGTCTATATACTGTATATATAGACACACACACACACACACACACACACACACACACACACACACACACACACACACACACACAATGTGTGTTTTGGACAAAATGTGCAGGAATGCAGGTTCTCCAGGATTATGGTTGGGAACATGAACTTGGGTTCAAAGTGCAGTCCATGATCCGCAAACTACATACTTCCATATAAGGTAATATAACAACAACAGCAGCAGCAGCAGCATAGGCAGCAGTAGTAGTAGTACACTATAAACATATTGAACATTCCTAAACACAGCAGTAAAGTGGTTTATTACAAAACAGCCAAAACAATTACCATTAACTACTAACGCTTTCTGACTCGGTAGTTATTAATAGTCGTGGATATTTATTTATTTCCCGACTGGAAAAAAACGGCTCTATAAACGGAAAAACCGGTACAAACAATAACTATCATTTTAAGATCATTTTAAGATACAGGTTTACTCACTTTTAACGTTACCCAAGAACTTTTTTCTGTTATTAAAGTTAAACTGGAGCACATTAGAAGGTAAAGAAAAATAAAAATAAAATCTGCTCACCTTGGTCCGAGAGTTCTGTTATAGTCTTCATTTGAGTTTCTTCTTCAGACGCCGCCATTGAAGCTAAACTGTACATTTTTTTTAAACCTGAGTTTGCACAGGAGACGCGCGCGCGAGAACCCGGAAGTGCAACACACCTGACAAGCGTCGGAATTACGAGATGATTAAACACACTGAACACGGGGTTTCATGCGCGCGTGGCGCAAAAGTGAACTGTAGTGTAAATCGTAGAATATTAACTTGTGTGTTATATTTTGGATGGAATAACTTCGTTATATAGTGTATAGAGACAGTTTAAAAAAAAATTAAGATCAGAATTAAAAATTAAACACTGAGCTGGATTAAATGTTATAACTAGCAGCATGATCTAACGTGTACGGTTACTGTGATGATGGGTATGTACTGTTATTTTTATTTTTAGTATTTTTCTAACTACAAAAATAAATAAATACAAATATCAGGGAGCATCTGTGAGAATACAGATTATACAGGCTGCTACAAGTTTGCTGTTAAACCAAAAACTCATACGAGTAGCATATCATATCTAAATTAAACCGAATCTACTCCACAGTGGTGCAAAAACCCATCCTCAAACCTACACTACAAACATGGGATACCAGTTTTATGCATCATACATATAGTTAAGGGCATCAGTTTCAATCATTCCTAGCAAATGACCTATTTATACAAATGAGTGTATACTGAAAAAAAACCTGTAGAATTTGAAGTAATTATAATATTTCTGAAAATGATTTTTACTTTGTTACTAGTGATAAAAGAACATTAAAAAAAAACAATTTGCAGAGCTGGAAAATTATAACCTATAACCAAAAAGCTAAATTTGTTAAACTTGTAAAAACAAAACTCACAGAGTGCCATGGTGTCATGAGAATAATAATTTAATTAATTTTTAATCAAGACAGAAATAGAACATTTGCATACAATTGAAATCTGAGTTTTACACACAAGGGGAATGTTCACATGATTTGTAAAACGCATCACAGCACAAAACCTGAAACGCAAAATGTAAACATTATGTTCGGAGAACAAAAAAAAAACCGAGCTGATGGAAAGGGAAGGAATAAGACTTACTTACATGAGGAGTCCAGGTTGATTACCAGACTTGAACATTTTTATACATCGGACTGATTTCATAAATCGGGTGTTTTATAAATACCTGCAGCTTTATTACAAATAGACTCAGCAGCTTTTTTTATTTTTTATTGCTGTACTAACAAATATGGATAGAATCCAGGAATGTTAATAAACAAACCTTATAAAAGATGTAAGTGTAAAGGATTCAGTGAACGCATTGCTGCTACCTTTCAGCCTGGGACATTTTTTCAGCTTTAAGGAAAATAACACAACAGAAAAAAAAGAAGGTCCAGCATTTGTATTACCTGATTTAAAGGGCTGCTTACATTAGAGGGAAAGAATTAAAAACACAAACATGTAGTACAGCAGACTAATCAGTTACACACAAACACTGATCTGAGAGCATCGAATAACACTTTACACACAGGGGCACGTGAAGAGCATGATCATGCTTTATAATTTAATACGGAAACCCAGTATGGTGGCAATGTTGTATTAGTGCTGCATCACACCCCCATGTTTAAAGCATTACTGTACTCTGAACTAAAGATGCAAATATACACATATCAGAGGTAAAAAGGACACGTGACTTTTGTCCTTGGGAGTTAGGAGGTGCCCTGCCGTGCGGCCGACTCTCTTGGGTAAAACTCAGCCAGCGTGCTTTGCGGGATTCGTTTCAGCATCTCTTTGGGGAAAATACGCAACAGCTGCCAGCCGATATCCAGAGTCTCAAACACTGTGCGGTTGTCGTAAGGGCCTGGAGGGAGAACAGACACAGGACTGCAATGGTCAGCACCTTTCACAACTTAATCCTCACACTCCTTCCTAAGTCAAACCGCTGAGTGGTCAGGATAGACTCTGGTGACATGAGTCGCATGAAGAAGCACAACAGCTCAAGAATGTTTGTTTATGACGTTGGATGTATTGTACTGACCAAGAGGGAGTTACTGTATTACCGATACTGTACAAAACAAGATCTACAAAAATGTGATGTCATTCATTGGCCAATGTGACCCCCTATCAAATCAGTTAAATGACAAACTAGGATTAAAGATAAATCAGGCAACCATCAACTGTGCTGTCTATAACCCAGTCACCATCATTATGACTGGACCAAGTATAGGGGCCACACCGCCGTCACTGGACCAAGTATAGGGGCCACACCGCCGTCACTGGACCAAGTATAGGGGCCACACCTCAGTCACTGGGACTGAAAGGTCTAAGCAACAAGCCCTGCTTCACTGAGACTAACCGGCACAGAGGAGCATTAAGTGAGAAAGAACCGACTGTGCCAAAGGAAGCTTAATTTTGTTTGTAAATAACCGTACAGAAGTAATAAAAAAATGCTGATTTTAAAGTTGAACACCTCGGTGAGTCTAAATACCCTGACTTATAGATCTTCATACCCCTACAACAATAACTTGTCACCCATTAAAAACAAACATCCTTCAGAACACTCATTGTCAGTCTCTTTTCACAGCTTTTTCATAAAACCCAAACCTGTAACCTGTGGCAATACCGTGCTTGTGAGGCTTTACAAAGACTGCTGGGTAATTTCAACCAACAATTCCACCAGCATCAATATACTGTCCTCTGCAACGAGGAGGGAAAGTGGAGCCGGAGAGTGAAAAGGCAACGGCTGTACAGAATACAGCAGCGCAGAAAAGCACACTGTATTATTGAGTGCTTTAGACTAGGGTGACCTAAATAAATATTGAACTCTAAGCCTAACTGGAGCCTAATATACAAACACATTATTAGGATTTACATGCAGGGACTTTTTAAGGTTCGGTTTGTACAGCCTGTCCTTATTCACCCATTGGGCCAATTCGGCATTTCAAATTGTTGCATACCGGCAGAAGAAAAAGCTCTCAGACTGGTGGTTTAGCCGAACCAATCGGTGCAGAAGAAGAGAAAAAAAAACAAAGCAAGCAGACATCTTTTTCAATAGCGTGCAGATGCACACCGAGTATTTCATTTTTGTATTTTTTTCTCTCTGCTGTTTTGGCAACTACCATATTGTACCTGGCAAGGACAACTCATGTGTTTTCTCTAGACTGAGGACAGGAGCCAAAGAAATACCAGGAAATGCGAACTGAAATCCAAATATTCTCACTTTTTTTTTTCTCCATCTTTTGACCTCAAACCTAAATGTCTTAAGTGCATAGTACAAACAAATTAATTGCCCGCATCGTTCCAACAGTTTCCAAAGGGGCAATGTACTTCTCATAGCTCATGGGTGGGAAGCGTTACCGCTAACGGGTGGGACGCGTTAGGCAAGTGAACTTTCTGTTCCCAAAGTTGATGTCTTCGAAGCAGGAAAAATAGGCAAACGTAAAGATTTGAGCAAGTCTAGGGCCAAATTGTGCCAATATTAGGAACGAAACGTTAGGAAGGTGGTCATGCCATGCTTGATCAGTGTATATGGATTTGATTTCACAACTGAATAAATTCTGGCAGCAGTAAGTTTATGTGCAACGAGCAAGCATTTAATATGACCAAATATTTTTGATTGAAGCCGTCTTTTCGGCTTAAAGCCTAAACGTCTCTCCTGAGAGGCCCTGTAGTGGTCCTTTTCCATTACTGAACGTGTAGTGCATGGCTACACAACTTGCACCCGAGCAGTTGAGGGTTAAGGGCCTTGCTCAGGGGCCCAGCAGTGGTAGCACAACACCTTAACTACTGAGCTACCACTTCATTCAGATTCCAGTTGCTGTTTACATCAAATGAGCTCCTTAAAAGTCTTTCCAGTGATACACACCACTTACAGTACTGTCTTTAATTCTCCCTTTCTTACAGAGTTTGTGATTTGTATTTTTATACCTTGGGCGATGAAGTTCTTCTCAAACTTCTGCAGGAACTCCAAATACAGCAGATCATCAGAGCTCAAAGCTTCTTCTCCTACCACGGCCTTCATTGCCTGCACGTCCTTACCGATAGCATAGCATGCATACTAAAGGGCCAGAGATTACACATCAGCACAGGTCATATACCTCAATAGGAACATCGCTACTGGAAGAATCGAAATCATAGCGAGCTAACCAGTTGGTTAGAGACGTCCGAGTGGTCTTTGCGGGTCATGCCCTCCCCAATGGCAGACTTCATTAGACGTGACAAGGATGGCAGAACGTTGATTGGAGGATACACCTTTGAAAAGCCAAACATTTTAATTATTTCTTATGAACAGTCATGTGCAAGGTGAAGTTCTGAGTTACTGTCTAAAATAATCAGAATAAATAAATAAAAACAGGGCTGCTGAATTCTTTATTCTGACTGGTCAGGAAGTGGAATCATATTTTATAGACCGGGAATCCTGACCGTAGTTTAGATAAACACATTCATATTCATGCAATTGTTCTAATATTTTAGCGTTTCTATTGCAATAAGACATAAATAGACTTACAAGGGGGCTAGTCCACTTAATCAGTTCGAGAAAATGTGTAAGCATTCTTTTACAGATAGAGATGTTTCAATTTTTGCTAATGTCAGCATAACATAGGAAAGCCTGTAGACCTGTATTGATTTTCCCCTTTTCCACCTGCTCTCTTTGATCTTAACCTTAAACCTTATTCAAGAAAGAATTAAAAATGGAGAAACCAGGTCGCGTTTCAGAATAGGAGTCTATGAGTATGCAGAATGTGTATGTACTGCCATGAGGAATCTCACCTGTCTGTTATGCAGTTGCCGGTCCACATAGACCTGACCCTCTGTGATGTAACCAGTCAGATCAGGGATGGGATGAGTGATATCTAGAAATAAACAGACAATAATAAGCTGATAATTTAAAATGACAAAAGAAAAAAAAGGAACGTTAGAGGCACATGGTGGTATGCCATACAACCGTTTACACCAGTTACTCATTCAGAGAACAGGCGCGATACAATGTTTACAAAGCCATAATAACCGTTTTAGCGACCGGCCATTCTTGGAACAACAGTCTGCGCTAAAAGGCTGTGTTTTTTTTTTATTTTTTTGCGGTATGACAGAAGCATATAATAGCAACAGAGAGGTTCTCGAATATGGCTATAATGGGGGACACCCATTCAGCAACACATGCTGATCTATTACAAGTATATTTCTATAGTAACTGAAGAAACAGAGAACGCTCATCTCGCTCTTTTTACGAGTCTACAAATCGATAGAGAAGCATCACCTCGCTCACAAACTGCTCTGTTGGCAGCACGTGAGGCTTCAGTTATACCTGTGGTGAAGCTAAAGTTGAAGTCCGGGGGTAATTTCGCCATTATTGCAGAATGTTTGATTACTGATTGGCCAGTTGAATGTGCTGTGAAGTGCGTGTGTGGTGCTGGGATCAGGAATGGTGATGACCGCACACTGGGCAATGGGAGTTTGGAGGTGTGTGTGGTTCAGACATTAAGCCTCTTGAATGTAAGGGTGTGTGTGCGCATGTACAATTTAACCATGGACATAGCAAAATACAGCACATTTTAGGCATGTTTTGTGTGGGCGCGTGTGTATTATTAGGAAGGATCGGAATGAGTACAGAGAAAGAAAGAGTGTGCGTGTTTGTGTTGTTGAGTGTGTACCGTCATTAGGCATGGTGAGAATGGGGATCTGTGTGATTGATCCGTTTCTGCCTTCCACTCTACCGGCTCGCTCGTAGATCGTAGCCAGATCGGTGTACATGTAACCAGGGAAACCGCGACGGCCTGGCACCTCCTCACGGGCAGCAGACACCTACACACAATTTAACACGCGAGTGGGAATTATGAAGACCAATTGTGCTTGCTAATTGTGTCAACGCAGCCCTTACATGTAATAGGAAACGTTTAGCAAGGAATCATACACATTTTACCATAGATGTCACTTCAAAACAATCTTTTTTTTTGTCTTAACTAAACAAATTCCCTAATGAAAGAAAGTCCGATGAGAAGGAGTGTATGTTGACTCGTATGTTAAATAAATACATCATAGGGTTCTAGAGATTATTTTTGCATTTCGATGAATGGACGACTACGTGACGGTGCGAACGTCTGCGAAGGTCAGCCATCAATAGAGCCTGTACTTCAGTTTCCGGGATGTTTTGGTCAATAACTACTTGAATGCCTCCAGTGGTATTAACATTTAACTTTATTTTTCTATTCAGTAAACATAAATAATATGCTATGATTAGCCTTTATGAACACTTCCTTTGAGAAATGAACTTGATAAAAACCAGAGCACAGCAATACTTCATGTAATCAATGATCGTACACACACACACAAATAAAAGAAGTCACACAATACTCTCCGGTGTTTACTCTGTGGTCTACCAAGTGTTATTACTAGGTTTTTGGGTTTTTTTTTCAAAGAAATAAATTAGATGGGTTAGGGTAAAAAGGGAAAAAAACTGACCAGACCCACATCCTTATTAATCCAAATTATAAAAACATTAAATTCCCTTATATACAGACAATAGCCAATTTATTAGGAACCTCTGCACGTTTATCGATACAAATACTCTGAAACGCCCATCATGTCAAAGAAGCAACACACTGCAAAAGTGAGCGAGCATGGAGGCAGGGGTCAAGGGCATCAGATATTTGAGGAAGCAGCTTTGGTGATGGAATGAACATCCATTAAACTTTAAAAGTGGATGCACGGTAGTGAATGTGCTGATCGGACTATCGTGGGATCAATTCCCTACGCAAGCAAGCTGCTACTGTAGTAGCAAGTAGTAAGCTGCCATGAAGAGAAAGTAGGCTCTACTTTATTTCCAGCAATTATTCGCATTATTATACACTTGAGTTTGGTTGCACACTGCTAGTAACACAAGTGCTGTGACTTATGAGTGATGAATACGTTTTATTTAAACGATATATTACCCGACTTCCAAGCGTTAAGTGATGGGAAAGTAAACAGGCGTTCATCTCCCCTGTGTGCGTTTGCTGCCGAACACCACCGTTTCAATCTTTAGCCAAGTTGTTTAAAGTAGTTCACATTAATAAAAAAAAAAAAAAAGTCTTTTCTTCATAGTGGTCAAAAGCTTTGTGGCCTCCGCTGAAGTCTCGACCTTCAGAGTTGACAAAAGGTTACTGTGGTTTCTGAGTTGTTGAAGACAAACCCGGTCCAGTGTGTGTGTGTGTGTGTGTGCGCGTGCGCACGCGCGCTCGGTACTCTGCATTTATGGGGCCAACATCTTCCAAGGTTACCGCCGTAGGCTAGCGGACGGCTGCGCTTTCACGTGCCTCTCAGCTATTTGGAATGTGTATTGTGAATTTGGCACGGAGAAATATGAAAACGTGATGGGCTTCAAAACGATTATAACCGGCTTTAAAAGAGAAAGGCAAGCAAGGACTGCGCTAAAGAAAAGGGAGAAAATGCAGCTATTCAAAACACTTTTTCAGCATCAACTCGTACTCAAAAGGTATTTCCATGAGGCTGAAGAATGCTTTAACCTTTATAGGCTGTAAGGAATCTTTTATCATCATGTGTATTCCTTCTCTCCTCCTCCCCCCCCCCATGCTTTTTTCCCCACTTCCACTAGGAAATTCCTGACGTCTGTTCAGACCTTGATTGTTCCTCATGAACACGTGTCACCATCACACCCCTTAAGCGAACTAAGAGTCATGTGCTGTCGTGGCTAAATGTGATATTGCACGTTTATGGAGTGACAGATGTTTTTTGGAATCCCTCCATTATAAGCCGTGGTGTTTAAAGGCTTAGAGGAAATCCTACGCCGAACTTCATACTTCTCAAAGTCAGACAGGGAGGATTTGTTACATGGTAGACGTGATCTCCCCACTCACAGTGCAATCCAATATCTACCGTTGGCATATGTACAACCATGCTAATACAATAAGCTTAGTCCTTTCTATTGTGTAGTTACTGTTCTAATACATGCATCTAGTTTCTTCAGTGTAGTCCAACATATTTCTCTGCTTTGATTTTTCTTTACCAATAATAAAAATAAAGATTGTCAGGAAAGGAAATATTAGCTGCTCCTTTAAACTGCTTTACAATAATAGATTACATACTTCATCTTTGTGGCAGCTTTTTATCACTGCCGACTACTTTTTTATTCTCTTCTTTAAAAACTTCAGAGGGTGAATAAAGCCACGCTGCAGAAAGGGCTCCTGCTTGTAGCTGTGTAAACATTCATTCAGAATTTTTTCCTAGACATTCCTTAACGCTAAATGAAACTATAAATGACGAAGAAGTGCTGCAGTGTTTTTTGGTGATCCAGAAGGAGGACACACTTCAGGATGTGCTACGAGTGAACATTAATCGGCTTTCAGTAATCCAGCTTGGTTCGGTTGATTGTGATTTCGGCAGCGAAGAGTTTGCTTCGTTACATGAAGTAGTGCTGTGCTCTGTTTTTATCAAGTTCATTTCTCAAAGGAAGTGTTCATAAAGGCTAATCATAGCATATTTCTGTTTACTGAATAGAAAAATAAATGCAGTTTGACAAACTGCTTTTTTTAATGAATTGAATTTAACAAGGTCAGTATGTGTGTGACACTTAAAGGAGGAGTCACTTAACATATTTTTATAGGCGTGTGAAAGAAGTGGTATAAATTATGTTTGTGCATCTTCCTGTTTATCCTGTTCAGGGTCGTGGGGGCGCTGGAGTGTATCCCAGTTAACTTATGGTGTGAGGCGGGGTACATCCTGTACAATCGGCAGTTAATCACAGCGCCAACACTTAGAGACAGACAACCATTCACACACACATTCACTCCTATGGACAAATTAACGTAGCCGATTCACATATGCCCAATCACGTGTTTGGAGGCGGGAGGAAACCGGCGTACCCGGGGAAAACCCACGCAAGCACAGAGAGAACATGTAAACTAAACACAGGAAGGCCCAGGGCAGGAATCGAACCCATGACCTTTCTCGCTGTGAGGCAGTAATGTTAAGCCACACTCTGCCACAGTCCCAACCCCTGATTGATATGTTAATGTTGTTAGTCAACGTGTTGTTCAATCATTTAAAAAAAATTAAACAATTAATTGTTAAATTTATTTGTTGCATTAAACAAATTAAATATCGTCACAAACTCACTCACACATACTCAGTTACACTCCACACCAACATTTCCACCTGCTCAGAGTTTCTTAAATATGAAAATGAATGGTTTGTTCAGAATTCTGGTAGCTTTGTGAGGCCAGTGGTGGCGTCCGGTCTCTCACCTCTCTTAGAGCCTCGGCGTAGGAGCTCATGTCCGTCAGGATGACCAACACATGCTTCTCACACTGATAGGCCAGATACTCGGCTGAGGTCAGAGCCAGTCGCGGGGTGATGATGCGCTCAATCCTGGAGCGAGAATGCAAAGTGTGAGACATAGGAAGTAACTAACTAACCACAGCATTTATAGTTTATACGAAAGGATTTTGCCAGACTGATGCACAATGAATGAGATGCGCACATGACACCGGCAAACTTTTTGATTCGCCTTGTTCCACTGAACAACAAATGAAGATGAAAAAGTCTTAGCTTACGTAGGGTCGTTGGCTAAATTCAGGAACAAGCAGACGTTGTCCATGGATCCGTTCTCCTCGAAATCAGACTTGAAAAAACGCGCTGTCTCCATGTTGACCTAAAACAGAATTCAATTCAATAACGCAACTTCGAAACAGCAGTATACCGTTTAAAACATCTCCAATGTCCTGCTTTCTGTCGGTGCTCGGATTCCCACCATTTTTTTTCTACCACCAATAACCTAAACCCCTCACGCTATTCCAATAAGCCCCTACACAAGGCAATTTCCTGCTGGAGTTTAAAAAAAAACAACACACCATTCTGAAACAGGTTTAACACTTCAGCCGGTCTGAGCATGAAATCAGGGTGTAGTGTTACACGTGCTGAATGCAGAACGCATTAAGCACAAACACCCAAACCAACAGCAGAAGCCCGGGGTCGGTGACATGACTTGCTCAGGTTAATGGAAGCCCTTCACACCTCAATGTGCAGGTGAACAGGACACCTGACCCGGCTAATGCCTCTCCGTGAGGATAGACTGTGCCCAATGAGGCGACAGTAACACATGCTTAGAGGTGGGGGCGTAGGAGGTTAAGGGAGGGTTAATGGGAGGATTAAAGCCACAAGGCTGGACACAGGTTTTTTTTTTTTTTTTTTTTAACTCTGTCTAGACACGAGTAATGCCTTACAGCTACACTAAAGTTTACACATGAACTAGTTATACAAAAACATAGAATACAATATTTATGCATTTATTTTCTTAAAGAAAGTGGTAACAAAGACTAAGGAATTTGTAGACAGTGTTATTAGTTACATCGAGATTTAATGGGGGTAAATATTAGATAAAACAAATCGTATTTCCTTTCTTAGTCTAGTTATGGACTGAAACCTGGTTTTGTGGCAAGACGGAAAGTCTATCTTAGGGGTTTGGCAGCTTGGGGGGTGCTGAGAATCGAACCCATGATCTTCCAGTCAACAGTCCAACACCTTAACCACTGAGCTTCTACTCTACTCTATCCATGTAAATAAATAAGAAGATATTACAAAGACATACACTTATTCTATACTTTAATAGTTACACAGTACAGTACAATTCAAATGTGAAAAAACAACAATGTAAAGAAGGCTAAACCTTAGCCTTGTGCTAAAGTGGGTGGAGAATCGGCAACTGTATTAGATAATTGAAATCAGCAAGCGACATTATTAAATTAGCAGTGTTCCCCAAAAAAAAAAAAAAGAGGCGCATCAGGAAGCAATACATCTACCACACCTCTTATTAATTTGTGCATGTACAGAATGTGATGCTGAAGATAAAGCATCTTAAACAAAACCTGAGAAAAACTTACTCCCATAGCAGCAAAGACGATGGCGAAGTTGTCAGCGCTGTAATCCATCACGTCCTTCGACTTCTGCACCAAACCAGCCTGCCGACAGATCTGAGCAGCAATCTGAAGACAAGCGAAACATTGGCGTTAGTTCCTTCACAAAGACTTCCTAAGACGTATCAGCCGGTCCACATTTTACTCCAGGATGCTTTTTTTATTTTTTTATTCAGTTGTGTGTTCATTGTCATTCATTGTAAGCAAAACACCCAGTAGTTTCTAAAATGCTTAAATCAGCCACTCTGGCAACAATAACCAGGTCACAATTAAAGTCAGAAAAATCACACTTTGTTGCATCTTCCTGATTGTATGCATTATGCTGCAGCCCCATGATTGGCTGATTGGATAACTGCAAACTGACCGGGAGTGCACATTTGCATCAGTAAAATCAGGGAGACCCTTAGACGAATGTTTTTTGTGTAGCGGACCTACGTAATTTTTTTAGTGTTTGAGACGTTCGTTTTATTTTCGCCAAGGGCGCCGCCATTTGGTGCGCACGTGAGGGGCACGAGCTAGAGGCGTGCACGCGCCGGATGCGCAAGGTGACATGGGAAAAACCCCGTAGTTGTATTGGAGAGACGCCGTGAACACAGACGTGTGTTGTGTTAGTGCTCGCACAGTTAAGTACGTTTTGGAAAGTTTAAACCCGTGATAAAC
>JAOUQX010000002.1:15560664-15574255 GCA_028566295.1 Liobagrus marginatus
CTGGGATATGCGGAATCAAAGAATTTCACTGTATGTTGTACTGTATGATGTGCATGTGACCAATAAACTCAACAACACACACACACACACACAGTCATAAAACATTGCTTAGGACGTTTTTAAAGCTATTATACTTATGGGGACTCATGAAATGTCCCCATAAAACGTAATGCTTATGCCGTAATACCGGTGTAACACGTCATAATACAAATTATCCATAAATTCATGAAAACAGTTTCACACACACACACACACACACACACACACACACACACACACACACACACACACACACACACAGTTTACAACAGAGTCATATTTCCATAGAAACACGTTTACCCTCAGTAACTCCTCCTTGTGTGCCATGGTCTTCTTCATCTCATCATTTTCCATCTTCAACTGAGCGATGGTCTTCTTCATCTCATCATGGTCAAACTGGAGAATGCTGTGAGCCTCCTGCTCTCGCTCACACTCCTAAGACACACAAATCGAGCGAAAGATCTTTTAACTTAAACTTTGAGCAGTATACACCCCTCAGCATACTCATATCCAAACAGACAATGCCTGATAAACCCAACTGTTTGGACAGAGAACAAACCGACAGCAAGGAGGTGATGTAAAGGAATGACAACGCTGGTGGCTGGTGCTAATGACCGTGGCTACTCCTTAGAATATTAAAATAAGTCTGGAGATCTACAGCAAATTAGGTACTCATCCTACTCACTATATACTGCCCCTAACTTCAACAAAATAAAAGCACCGTTCTTGTACCAGTCTTGCCCTTATTTTCTTTGCCTGGTTGCCAAATTCTATACACACATTCAAGCACTTTGGGAAAATTACCTTCAGTATTCCCTCCTGGTGAATCAGAGTCTTCTTCATCTGATCGTTCTCTGCTAGGATGTTTTGAGCTTCCTGCATTTGCACACGTTCCTAAAACATACATTTGCATTTAAGTGTGTAATGTTCATATTTGCAATGGGCCACAGGGAAACTTAAATATAAAACTTTACAACTTATAGTGAAAAGAAAGAACATTTTGGAAACATTTAAAATTCCTCATTTTTGAGCTGCTTGATTCACTTATCATTTAATACAGGAACAATCTCAAAGTTTGGGGCAAAAGGACAGCGTCCCTAATGGGCAGTGGTTCCCAAACTGGGACAAACGACACTTAGGGGGGGCACACTTATAATTATGGAGTACCCTAAACCTAACCCTAACCCTAGTGTTCAATCAGAAGATTTACTGTATATAGGAATGCACTGAAGTTTTGAAAGAGAAAAAAGCGCAAAAATACATACAGCAAACCGACTCTCTCTCTCTCTCTCTCTCTCTCTCTCTCTCGCTTTAGCCATCCTCATTAAGGGGTGTAAAGCTCCGCTTAAAATTCCACGCTATGAACGTTTGGTCTGTTGAATGCTCGCACTCAAAAGAAAAATTCGCTCAAATAACGCGTTGTCAGAAGATTTTGATGTAGTAAAGTTGTTCCTGCTTGCTAGCTATAAATTATTATGTAGTTTTGTGAACATTATGGAAATATTCTTTGAACCCGAAAGGTTATAAGGATGTTAAGGGACTATTCTCCGAACCCTTTTGAAAGGGGAGGGGGGCTTGAAAAAATGTAGGAACCAGTGCCGTAGGATAAGTGAACAAGTAGGCCTACAGACACATACTGTAGTTTACAATAACAGTTACGCATACATGGAAAAAAAAACCTACCATCAGTAACGCCTCCTCCTTTTGCAACAAAGCCTTTTTAATTTCATCATTCTCTGCGGTCAGCTGAGCAATGGTCTTCTTCATTTCATTATACTTAAGCTGGCGTGTAATGTGAGCCTTCTGCTCTAGCTCATACTCCTAAACCACACACACATTAGGAAACAAAGATTTAAACTAGAGTGCTGAATAGGGTTAGGAATGGAAAATCGATTCCGATTCTGGAATTGGATACTTAAGATTAAGAATCAGGTACTTTTTATAAAATGAATATTTCGATGCCACTTTTTGATTCCTGTACGCGTTTTTTTTTTTTCTCGACCTGGCAACCTGCCAGGACCTTCTACAGTATTCTAAACAGAGCGACAGAGTGGTTAGCACAAGGTCATGGGTTCGATTCCCACCCAGGGAGGGTCTGTCTGTGTGGAGATTGCAAGTTCTCCCCGTGCTTGCGTGGGTTTTCTCAGGGTACTCCGGTTTCCTTCCGCCCACGAACACATGTGATTGGGCGTAGGTGAATTGGCTACTAAAACTTGTCCATAGGATTGAATGTGTGTGTGAATGATCGTCTGTCTCTAAGTGTTAGCCCTGTGATTAACTGTACACCGCCTGACACACTAAGTTATCTGCGATAGACTCCAGCGCCCCCACGACCCTGAACAGGATAAACGCTACATAATGAATTGATGAATGAATGAATGAATGAATGAATGAGGGGATTGAAACTAGGAATCGATACCAATTAAAGTTGATAAGTGATCAGAATCATAATTCATAAAATTCAAATGATACCCAACCACAAGTGCTGAATGATAAACATAATAAAAGTCTTTGCAGTTTTCAGAAAGAAACTACTTAATGGCACATTTTTCCCCCTTACATGTGTTAGCTTGTTATACTCTCTGTGAGACTCAAGGAGCTTGCTGTTCGTATCCTGCATCGAGTTGTTTAGTGTTTCCACCTGTTTTGTCAGGATCGACTTCTCCGCCTCCAGCTGAGAGATGGTCTCCGCAGACTTCCGATGTTTCTTATCAGCTTCAGCCAGGGACACCTAAAAGAACATTTTATATAGTTATAAATTACAATATATAAATTATAATATATTATTACATCACTATCAACACTTTTAGAACTGAGTCAAATCCTGCAGAGGAAGAGGGCCAAGCATGGACTATCCAATCTAAATACACAGTAGGATAATGTACAGTGGTACAAATGATACACAGATTGTATGTACGTTATACACATATTTTAACGGGCTATAACTGTATGAATATAAGACGGACCACTGGGTAGAAATTCATAATGAAGGAAGCGTGATATGAAACAGGATGTCAGTAGTAACCTAACAACGATATGGTTCAAAAACGTCAAACGAGAAGAAACGTTCACCTTCAGTAAGTTTTCCTGGTGAACCAGAGTCTTCTTCATCTCATCGTTCTCTGCTTGGAGAATGCCGTGCGCCTCTCTCTCTTGCTCACGCTCCTAAAAAAGAGGTTCACGTACGTGTTTAATTGTACTTAAATACTCGTGATGGTGGGCCTGAATGCCCACACAGACACGGATCAACATACCTCTCTGACAACAGGGACCGCACCACTTAAACACCACTGTTTTGGATAGCAAGCGAGACCACAGTCAGGAGACGGAGCAAAGGAGCCGAACATGTCTGGTGGCTGATAACAATCTTCGGCTACTTCTCACCCTTACAGAGAAGCGTAGAGTATAAAATAGACGAATCACAGTTTGGTGAATCAGGTCTCTTTGTAAAGACCAGTCACTGTGACAATAACGCAGTTTAACGGCATAGACAGCGTTCATCCCGGAAACCGTCGGACAGCCGACAACACTTCACCAGGCTTCGGAGCTGAGCAAAATCACCTCAGCAGCACTAACAACCACAACGTCTCAGACCTGTTTTATCAGCGTCACAATATTTTCCCAAACTTTATGAACATAAAGGTGTGCTTTTGCACCAGCCTTGCCTTTACTGTGTCTAGGTTTTGCTCCTCTTAGCTATTAGGTACTAGACAAACAAAAGTGGGTGTCTTTTACCTCAATGGTAAAAGGCTCTGGGTTAGTGATCAGAGGGTCGGGGGTTCAAGCCTCGCACCAGGCAAGCTACCATTATTTGGGTCCTTGAGCAAGACCCTTAACCTCAGTTGCTCCAGGGGCGCTGCACATTCTGGCTGACCCTGCACTCTGACCCCAGCGTTCAAATTCATATGCTGGGATATGCGTAATAAAAACATTTCACTCCATGTATGTGTGTGTGATAAATAGGATCTGGAAAAAAACAAACATTAAGACTTAATTTTTTTTTTTTATATATATATAAGGAAAGGAATGGTTACCTTCAGTAAGTCTTCCTGTTGAATCAGAGTCTTCTTTATCTCAGCATCCTCTGCTTGGAGGATGCTGTGAGCCTCCCTCTCCCGCTGATGCTCCTAAAACACACATTAGGGGAAAAGAGCTTCGCATTCCAGAGCTAAATGGTCACATTAGCTTTTTTGTGAAGAAAACAAAAAATTTCTCATATTTGAGGATAAATGAGTTATTCAATGCATGTTATTCATGCTCACGTTCATTTCATCAACAGCCTCCCGGTTTCATGTCCAAAGCAGAAATTGTCCCCAAAATGTAAGTGAGTACACACATACAAAGTTCATAGCATGAGAAAAAAATGCTAAAGTTTACCTTTAACTCTTCCTTCTTGTGTGTTAGGATCTTCTTTATCTCATCGTTCTCTAGCTTCAGCTGAGCAACGGCCTTCTTTATCTCATTATACTTAAAGTGGAGAATGTTGTGAGCTATTTGCTCATGCTTAAACTTCTAAAAACACATTGGAAAACATATTCTATAATAATTCTATGATAATTGAGTGCAAATGGCACAAAAAAAAGAATCATTTCATGATTTGTTTGAAGAAACAGGTATTATGGTCTTCATACCGTGTTACAAGAACTAGAAATCTGCTTGTATGTCATATGCATGAGTGTGTGTAATAATTACTCTATATAGTATAAAATCATCATATTAATTATTGCAAATTTATAACCAATATATAACCATAATTGTTTCAATCATGAGGTAGTGCTAGAGTCAAAAGTTACATCTTCCATCTGATATCATGACCAGCCATCAATGCTGTCGCCTGTCTCCAAACACCACAATAGCCTATTCTGAATATTTCCCCAAGTGTAATTATTATGTATTATAGGTTTTAAAAATTCAGTTTAATTAGCGCCTTATCTTACATACCTCACTTTTCATGTCACAGTCTCTGAGTGCCTCACAAAGCAGTTCCTCCAGCTCCCTCACTTTGTCCTCCAGTTGAGTATTAGACATCACAAGCTTCTCAATCTTCTCCTTAGCCTCAGCCTCAGCCTTCTGAAATTCCCCCATCGAAATAGTGTTACTTTTAATTATACAAAGTACGACATAAAGTGACCTTTTTCTCATCAATGTTGTAGATCAGACATAGCACAACAGTGCTGTCAGCAAACTTTACATATTGGTGTATTGGTGTGGTTAGAAGTGGTCATGCTAGTAGTTAAAGAGTGAGTACAGCAGAGGACTCAGAGCACAGCCTTGGGGGACTCCGGTGCTGAAAGTGTAAAACATGTTTAACCATCTGTACTGCTTCTGGTATCTGACAGGATGTTGGAGATCCATTGACACAGGGACAGACTGAGTCCCAGGATTTCCATCTTAAGAGATGAAAAGCACTGTAGCACTGTTAGCATTAAGGTGTTTAGCTTATCTGCTAAAGTGCTATGTGTAACACCACATAGAGATACTGTGCTGAAAGTGTAAAGTAAGATATTAAAGCAATGTTGATGATTTTATACATCCACAGTTCTGTTTGGGAAATGTTTTGCTGATGGTTTTGTTTACTGTGTCATTGGCAAATGTTTTTGTAGCACTCCTGAGCACTAGCACTCAGTCCAAACAGTGTTGACTTGCAGCTCTCCAAGTTATCCAAATGGCCATAAAGCCTACAATGCCGTATGACAGAATCAAGTATTCATCAAACCTTTAATCAAATTTGAATGCAGAATTTCCCTGATAATGACTAAAATAATGCTCAAAGTCTAGATTATCATTCGGAGCCTAGTGCTGGAATAAACTTCATTTTATCATCCATACACTCTGATCCAGATATTCACATGAAACTTTTTACATTTTTGTTTGTTTGTTTTTTTCACAATAAATTGAGAAATTTATCAACATGTGAAATAATGCATTCGTTAGTTTCACAAAAATAAATGTTACCAAATGATGTAATGATAAATTATAGCCTAATATTAAGAAAATGTTTGATTTGATGTTCTATATATGACGTAAATGTGCAAATGCTCTCTAAACATTAAGAAAAAAATAAAACACTTTTTAGTAGATAAAAAAACCGACATTAATGGACTGTTGAGAGGTTTTGTTGGGGATTTGCCCAACGTGTCATTAAAGGAACCGAGTACAAATAGCATAAATATGGCCCTGCAATAAGAAACTGTAAATGTACACTATAGGAGCAGAACTAACTTACTGACATCTGGTCCTGAAGATGGTCTGTGGCTTGGACCAAATTAGTTTCCATGGCCTGCTCACACACAGGGTCTAAATGCAAAACAAAGAATATCATCTATTATTTTTTAAGTGTTGAACTTTATTATTATAGTTTTGTTTTTCACTTCAGATCTTCGTGTACTTCTAAAACAAAAGTTGTGTCACTTTTTCAATGGTTTCAAAATAAATAGTCAGTTAGCTGATGTCTAAGGCTTAAGAACACGTTGACAGATTTTATTACGTGTTTATGCCTATTACATTTTATTTATGTACCTGGACAAAAAGAGAGCGCTTTCACTTCTCAATGTATGTTTTAAGCACCTAAGATGAACTGAACAAATGTACTAATTAAATGTTTTATAGAAGATAAGTAAACTTGTATGATTAGTATAGTTAGTAGAGTTAGTTAGTATAGTTAGTTAGTTAGTTCTGCTCCTATAGTGTGCATTTACAAGGTATGATTAAACCCGGACTGAGAAATACTCGCACCTTCCGGAGGGCTCGTGTCCTTGCGTTCAGATGTTTTTTCTCCGTCACTCCATTTATGGTAAAAGTAAATGCCAACTGCACTGGCTGCAGCTCCGGTTGCGAACAGCAGAGGGCGCAGTGGCAGATTCGTTAAACCACTCTTAACTGTATTTACAAACCTCATTTTTTTCTCTTTTAGCTTCAGTAGCACGCCCAGAAAATGAAAGGAATTTCCGGCGGTGTCACCCCGTTTCTTTTTTCATTATTTAGCGTCAGCTCCATTGTATTTACTCCTGAGGTCACACACGTCACTTGGCGACTGACAAACAAACGGACATTTAGACGAAAAAGAATGGTCATGTGACGCATGACCGTTGTAATATAAAATATTATTATAACATAAACACTAAAGAACCCTGGAGACATTTATTCTCTGTATTTTGTACTGGTGAGATCAAAAGCGTGTCAATATTCTACACAGTAATACCTGCCTGCGAACTAAGCAGTTGTTTAAGACCCCGTGACCACCAGAGGGCGACAAATAGCCTTTTTTTATGGGTGTAACAATTATTTTTAAGTTAGCATGACTAGGGCGTGCTCACCTCCATTTTCCTCTTTCTACAATACACATGTTTTTATTTTATTTTACTGCACTATTATTACTTATATTCGTGTATGCAAGACATACTCTTTATCTCCTGTAATGGCACTCTTGGTTTCTGTGTTAAACGAGCAACAACAAAAATGGCTGACCAATATTAAGGTATTGTGATAGCACATGAACAGTTACCGTTCCAGAATGTTCCCCAGACTCATTATCTTTGTTTTAGAGTAGTTTTAGTGCGAATGGGAGCAGGGCTACAAACTGATCAGATTAGCCTGCTAGCAGTGTAGCCTAGCAGCGTCATTCTGGCACTAGTATGATGCACTTGAGACCTATGAGCACATGATATATACGTTTTCTATTCTCTAACACGTCTGATTCACACCTCACAGCTAATTAACAGTTCTTTCTGTGTTGCAATTGGTTTTTATACTGGGAAAATAATAAGCCGTACTCGATGGTGGGCTTTTTAAGGATCACTCGTGGTAGCAATGCAAATATAGAATTTGGCCACTAGATGGCGGAATTGTTAAAGCGTATATACCCCATAATTAGTAGTTTCCTACTTCATAAATGACCTAATTACATAGTAAACCATTTCCATATGGTATCAAAACATTTTTGCTCTAATTCAGTAAAACCTTTTGTTCAGCAAAATTATGCTTAAATTAACCCAAGTATATTTTTAATGTGATTTGATTTAGCCGACTATTAGCAAATTTAATTTGTTTAAGTTTTTTTAGCTTTTGCTAAAATGTTTTTTTTTTTTAAGTGTAGCTATTGTCGCACTGCATTATACCAACATTGCTAATGTTTATAGCCTATCTTGCCTTACATGGTCTCTCATTCTCTCATGTTTTACATTTTCATCAAAGTATAGCACTGCAAAAAAATAAAAATAAATAAAATAAAACTTATCGTTTGACCAAGTTTCTTCAAAGTGGTTCTTGTTGTTTCTCCATAGTTTATTTAGTTGATTACGGGCGATTAGATGGATTAGGCTAAGCATCAGAAACTAACAGAACTGCACTGGAATGAAAAGAAATTAAGCTGATTGATTTAGGTCACTGAAATTGGAACAGTAGGCTATACTGTACCTTGGTTTGTTGCATGATAAGTAAAAGTTCAACGCTTTAGGTTACTAATGTACGCTTTAATACATCTGCTTTGACAAATATCATGACTTAATTTCTATAACTGTGTCTGACTAAGAACGGCTGTGGTCAGCAGCAACGAGGTAGCTGGCCCTAAAAAAAAGGTTAGATGAACTTACACTGTATATACTGAAAATGTAGCTACTGCTACGGATAGAACAGAGACAAAGATTTAAGGCACTACTCTAACAGAGGCGCAGTCAGTCAGTCAGTTGTCTAGCACATATCCCGTTCAGGGTCGCGGAGGCACTGGAGTCTATCCCAGCTAACTTAGTGTGTGAGGCAGGCTACACCCAGGACAGTCAGCAGTTAATCACAGAGCTAACACTGACAACATTCACACCTATGGACAATTTAGAGACAATTTGCCCAATTGCATGTGTTTGGAGGCAGGAGGAAACCGGAGTACCCAGGGAAAACCCACACAAGCACGGGGAGAACATGCACTCTCCCTGGGCGGGAATCAAACCCGCGCTCCTATGACCTTCTTGCGGTGAAGCAGGAATGCGAATCACTCTACCAGCGTGCAACAGAGGCACAAAGTATGCCTCAAACATGGTTTGAGAATCACATTTGCCAGAAGTGTTTACCATGCTTCATAGAAGTTGCAAATGCAGAATAGTGGGGATTTCGGAAAATTCATTTTCATCCATGTGCTTTAGGTGATTTGAATTCTTTTTGGCAAGTTTAAACTTGCATTGTTGAACAAATCGGTTAATTTTTCGTATGCACGCATGCTAACATTTCACTGCCGTTGTTATTTCTTTGCACGCGCGCAGATTCGTTCGTTTCGGTGCCCGCGCGCACACCCGCTTTTCCGTGCCGTGACGTCACGCGCGACCACAACTGCAGCAGTCCGGTGAGTGAGCGTGTCCGCGTCCAGTGCGCTTTTCCCTGCCGCTCTTCACCACAGGACCACCGCACTGACTACGGACTGGACTACACGTGCATTTAGTCGGAGATTAAACTGCAAACTGATCTGCGGATAAAGCACCGAGCTCGAGCGATTCACATCCCAGGTTTTAAAGAACATTATTATGTGTTGATGAGATGAGATTTGCTTGCGTCTGATTTTTGGTTGGCTTTTCAAGACAGTCCTAGTTCTTACTTTTTAGCAAGACTATTATTGTTGTTTTGATGATTTTAATTTATTTAATTAATGTTCATAAGAATGATTTAAAATGAGTATTTATTATTACAGTAATAATAATATGAACAATAATAATAATAATAAGCATCATGTTGTAGGAGCACAACAATATATTTTTAGCAAGTCTTTCTTCAATTGAAACCAAAATACACAATAAAAATAAGAACGCATCCATTTTTTTTTTCTTTTTCTTTCTTGTCATCATCATTCTGTTCTTCCTCTTATTATTATTACACTTCTTTTATGACCACATCTTTTTTTTCCGGCACAGGACACATCTCCGTCACCATCGTTTTTTCCTTTCTCCTCTCTTTTGGATGTCATTACGATGGGACTACTTGATGCTCTTAGAGATTTCAGTTTACTGACATGGCTGAGGGAAGAGAGACAGTCCAGGAGGCTGATCTTGCTCATCGTTTTTATTGCTTTGCTATTGGATAACATGCTGTTGACGGTGGTAGGTAAGTAGATCGAAATGTCTCCTTTCACACCTGTAACATGGAGATAAACGCTTTGGTCTGAGATAAACAGTTTAGACTGTGATAAACTATTTAGGCTCGTACTAATCTCATTAATGGTCTTGGTGGTGACACACTGAAACACACACACACACAAACACACAGTGGTTTCAGCTTTTCAGAGGCATGTCTAGCACATGATTTTCAGAATTTATTCAGCTGCTTTATATTTGCCGGGCTTAATCTAGGATTTGTTCGATGATTAAATTTCAGCAATTTGGGCAAAAAAACATCATCATCATTATCATCATCATCATCATCATTTAAACAGTTACATAGCGCCTACTGCACAAATCATTACGTGTTATGACCGCATGATGATGTTTGCTTTGAAATGTGTTTTTAAATCTTTGCTTATAGCTTTTGGCTACCAATTCTATGTTGAAACCATTCAAATGGGGTTTAAAGAACGATTAGCCGAATTAGATAACAGGAACACTACTCACTAAAGTATTTTAAACGTACATTTCTTTATGGTTGATGTTTAAATTGTAGCTCAAAATACAGACATATGAAAACCAGTGGCTGTTGGATGGGGTCGCAGGGGGCATTTATTTGTAATCATCAACTAATCGCGTAGAAACAGTGGCGTGAAACTCATTATAATGGCTCTGACCCAACAAATCAGTTTAATCAGAAAGTAAGTGAATATACAAAATACATGAACAGACCAAAATGAAGGATTCACCCCCCCCCCCTTTTAAACTTCCACACATTTGTTGTGTTACATTCTAAAAGTAAAATGTGATCATGTAACACTTTCTATTCATAATGCTAAAAACGGATATTTTCATGAGTTTATTGCTTTACTTTGCCCCAGTGGATTAACTACGGTAGATTTCATGATGCAATTTTTACTATGAAGAAGCCTATTTTAATTTATAACACAAGTTTATTCGCCAGCCCAGATTAAAACCTTTAGCTATTAAGGCTATAATGTCGATAACGCCGTTTTCGAGAGAAACATCACTGCAAATCAGCACAAGGTTTCTGACTATACAACTGACTATATGGGTGTGGCCAGGATAAATCCACCTCCATCCACAAGGCTCATTATAGCTCGCTTAAAGCCGTTCTAATAAGGCAACACTCATCAATCTTCACACTTGATGATACATTTTCGAGTGACGTGTTAGACAGTATTCCCTAGCACCAAGCCATTAGCATCATGAGACCTGAGCAATGCTGCTAAATAAAATGAATGCTTTATAATGTAACTTAAAGTAAATGATGTATGAAACAGCTGTGGGTTTTTGCTAAATTCTATGTATTCTAATATGTCATATTACTTGTTACAAACGAATTAGGTATGTGGCTAATTTATTTAAAATATGAAATATTACCAGAATGTTTTAATATTATTATCAAAATGCTATTTTGCAATAAGGAACATTGTTTTGTTGCTTGGCCTGATGCACAGAGCTGAAATAATACAGACTGAATGTAAAAAACTGCCATTATGTCTGCCATTAAAAGTTCGATTTTGTATCTAAGATATGGAGCATGTTTAAAGGTCATCGCATTACTCCAAATCTGTAAATATTCTTCTGTAATTACAGAAGAGACAAAAATGAAAACAGAAAAGGACAAGTGCATAACTGCATAACAGAACCAGTGTTTGTATAAAAAAAAAAAAAAGAAGAAGAAAGATAGTGGTAGCTTATTAGGGACGATTCTAAGCTAATGAATGGAAAATTGAAAGTGAAAAGAGCAGGATGTTTTTAAGCTTCATTCTTTCATGCATTCTGTACCGGGGGCGCTAAGAGCCTATCAGCTAACTTAGGATGTTAGGCAGGGTACACCCTGGACAATCGGCAGTTAATCACATGGCTGAGAGACAAACCATCATTCACACGCACATTAACTCCTATGGACAATTTAGAGTAGCCAATATACCTATGCCCAATCACATGTTTGGAAGCGGGAGGAAACCGGAGTACCCGGGGAAAACATGCAAGCATGAGGAGAACAAATAAAGCTCAACAAATCAACCAAAGCAAGCATGGGGAGAACATTGAAAAATGCCTTCAACTACTGAGTTGTATAAGTTAAGTGTCAGCTGTTCTAGATAAAAGCAGCTGCCAAATGCTGTCAATGTTTTATTTCATTATTCTTGTGTTTTGAGTAAAAATTTTGGTAAGTCCAAATGCATTACAAATATTTACAGTTATTTACATACTAACAAAAGTAGCAGATTTGAGCATGTTTGCTGATGCTAGTGATTCTGTATTGCCATTCACACACCTTCTCACACTCTCACCTGGCAGTACCCATCATTCCCAGCTACCTGTACACGATGGACGATGAGGCTTCCACTGCTCTCAAGAACCAGTCTGTCTCCTCTCAGACCATCGTGTCTCTTTACGATAATTCCACTCGTCTGGCCAGCCTAATCCCACAGGTCAGCACCTCGGCTATGACCCTGCCCCTGACCCCAACCCAAGTGCCCAATGCCTCTGACTGCCACAAAGCGGACAAGCAGCTCCTTAACGAGAACGTTAAAGTGGGACTCCTGTTTGCCTCAAAGGCCACTGTACAGCTCATCACCAACCCTATTATAGGACCACTAACCAACAAGTAAGAAAAAAAAACCCAAAACACACACTAACACACACCTATCACATCACACACATCAAAACCCTTATCATAAGACCAGTCCATTAGTCCACTAACAAGTCCACTAACACTCTCTCTCTCACCTCTCACACACATCACAGCCTCATCACAGTGTTATCATAGGACCAGAGGTTTACCAACGAGTGCGAAACCCAGAAATTCTCTCTTGCACGCACAAACACACACACACAAACAACAACTATTCAAATTATTGTAGAATTTCTAATTATGCTACAAATAATTATTTAATTATATAGCTCTAGACACACCGATGTCTATTCTGAGAGTTATTAATCTAGGGTTTTCCTCTTCATCCTGCATTATTCCTTTGAATACATCTTGTCCAGATGTGGTGCTCTTATTATGGGGCTCTTATTACATGGTTTTATAAGATCCTGGATTTTGCCAAGATAAACCCTCACATAAACACGGTTTTACATCCTGGCTTTTGCAGAATTGGATACCAGATCCCGATGTTCGCCGGCTTCTGCATCATGTTCCTCTCAACAATTAGTAAGTGGTTAACAATTCTGCACCAAATGCATTTCTCACTGTGTTTTAATAGTAAATGAATAGTGCGTATTCTCAGGTGGGTGTGGTCTGTTCCAGGATGACTCCACCCCCATCCACAGGGCATAAGGGTTTTAATAGGATCAAACATTTTGCATTTACAGTATTTGGCAGAAGCCCTTCTCCAAGAGTGCTTTAAAGTCTCCATCAATGAATAATTAAATTCCGGTTCGTTGGATTAGAACAAAGTGCACCAAACACAAACCTGTTGAAAAAAGAGCAATTG
>JAOUQX010000002.1:15604519-15624215 GCA_028566295.1 Liobagrus marginatus
ACCCGGGCGCATCATGTTTTTGCTAGAGCGCTCTGAGCACCGGAAGTGGGGGGGGGGGGGGAGCAATGGCGCCAATTGTCCAATAGAACGAATGGAAAGACGGGCATTCCGTAGAGATGATGAAAGTTTACAGTTGCTTGGAGATGGAGGAGAAACTTGTGGCTGTCGCAGGTTACCCGGAACTGTACGACGTTTACAAACCGCACTGATAACGCGAGTAATTTTACTTGTCCGCCGGGTTGATGCGAACCCAAATAACATGATATTTAGTCACTGGAATGTGAATTTTACCAGAGGAACCCTGCCAAAAACATGGATTTTACCTCACGGAATACAATTTTTCCCATCAGTGTTGGGTTCATGTAGCACTTTATTGTGATCTAGCAAACCAAAATTGAAATCTTCACTTCAAAAGAGCGTCTGCCAAATACTATAAATGTAAATGCAATAATGCACTTATTTAAATACATCAATAAATCATCAGAAAAAATCTTCCGATTTTGCGATCATACTTATGTATCTGCATATCTGACTCTTCTTACGTTTTATATGTCCAGAGCAACAGCCGAGGGTGCGTGGGTGGCTGCTGGCCAGTGTTGACGGCCAAACCACAGGCCTCGTCCCTGCCAACTACGTCAAGATCTTGGGGAAGAGGAGGGGCAGGAGGCAAGCCGAGCTGGAAAGGATAACACAGCTCCAGCAGGGGCAGCAGGTTATGCAGTCAGCACCAGGTCAGATTACAGTGACCATTCCTGCCCCGGCCTCCGCCGGTCAGGCAGACCACGAGGAGCTGCTGGATAGTGTGTACGGAGAACCTCCAGCATCTTACACTGACCCAGCTGTTAAAATCAACAACAGCAGCACAAATACTGTTCTGGGAAATTCGGAGAAACTTGATTTGTGAACGGGGGACTTGCATGGTGATGATAGGGTTCATATCTCCAGGGTTGATATAAAGTATGAATTCCAGCCATCTGCTTTTAAATTTGCCCTTTCAGACAATTTGCAAAAAAATAAAAATAATAAAAGGTTTTCAGAAACGGTTGTTAGATGGATAAAGAGAAGATTTGGGGATGGAAACTGATTTATTTTAATAGATGGTGAGGTGTGAGGTATAAACTCTCCATGTCTGTTTTAAGTTGCCACTCTTTTGATGGTGTCTTATTGTTTTGTTCCTGACTTTTTTTTTTAAGATCGTTTAAGCGTTACTAAACATCTGGATGGAACAAACGCCATTAAACAGTGGGGGAACTGCCAGACCTCTGTTGAGAGTTTAGATCAGGTTTAAAGGTATGATCAGGATGATTTGAAGCTACTTGATAAATATTTGCTTTCTAAAACCCTATTTTTTCACCGTATGTGGATGAGAGGCTTTTAGTTTAGGTAGGTGAATGTCCGATGATTTAAAGGAGCCGTTTGTCATTTTTAGAGCCCTTTGCTGCCTGTAATTAAGGTTTTTCTGTTTGTACCAAAACTACCCTACTAAGACTGTTTAAAAGGTAAAGGGGCAAATATGAGGAGCTCTGCTCTGTCTGGGGTGGAGATGGAGTCTGGAACAAAAGGAAATATGGTTCCTGAATGCCAGCATAATAGGTTCAGAGTTTTATAGTGATATGTAGTGTTATTTATGTGCTGTCAAATTTTAAATAGTTAAAACTAAATTTAATTAAAACATATGTGCCCCTGCAATAAGGATATTTTTAAGATTGAAAGCAGAATCTGTTCTGGATTATTTCTTTAACCAGTCGTATATTGGACAAACAGATATCATCGTGGTTTGGGTTTATTTTTTTTTCATTCTACACTTTTGTTAACTTGAAAATGTGTGCTGTGTCTGTTCTATTATGTTTTGCGACAGAAAGTTAAACAGTTCAAAATTCTTATGGTCAGAGACATTTTGCAATTGCTTTGCAAATTTCCTAGAAGGGTTTCCTAACCCTAATGAGATAATAATGTATAGTATATGATTGTAGAACCATGTATAATTTATTGCAATTAATATACTCTGACAACGTTATGAGAATAAAAGCTGTAAATTGACTGTTAATGTTTTTTATTTGTTCAATTAACAGGTTCAATTGAAAGAGCTGTTAGAAATATTGAACTGTGCAATTACTGGGATCCTCTGTTAAAATGAATATTTCAGTGGTTTGCCGTAATGGTACACAGCATTATGTTTCACTGAACCTACACCGGCGTGACTCCTCCAGCAGTCTGTAAGGGTGTGTCTGGTTTCCCATTCATGTGTACTGGCATGGAGTAATCATTAGTACCTCTGTGGTTGTGTAAATAGAAACAGTATTTTCATTAAAATATTTTCAGACTCCTGTGTTGTCATGTGATTTTATTCCAGCAATGTTGACCAAATGTGTTTATGAGCAATAAATATTTTAACTTGTCCAAAATATTTCTATCAATGGCAAATATGTGCAAAAAGTGCAGTTAGTGAGCATTCTTTCTTTTGCACTTTAAACTTTTTAAATGAACGATTCTGTTCCATTCTATAATTTGTATAACAGCTATCTGTTGGAAGCAACTTAATTTAATATGACGATATCACAAAATATAGGACATATAAGTGAACGTGTTCAGGGTTGAGCGATTGTTTTGAAACTGAGATACGTTTTGTTAGAATTTTTTTGTGGATGACATGAAAAAGAATGTCTGTTTTTAATATTGAACCCACCGCTACATGGCGACATCTAGTGGCCGCGTTTATAATTGCTCGCGAAACTGCTATTACGGCCCAACTCGTGCGTAGACTTTACTGTGTCAAAAAATAAATAAATATCAGTTCTGCACATAAGAGTGAAAATAATCGGCATCTGTGTCTTCAAAAAAAAACATCACTATTGGTCGATGATTATCAAATAATCAGTGAAGATTATAGGTTTTCTAAATGCTTTAGATTGTTTTAGCTGAATACTGATTTTCTGTTTATTTTACATACATATCCGTAATGTGTGTATGAATTGGAATAGGCACACCGATGCTGGAATTATCATTTGTTTAACAGTAATATATCCTTTACCTGACTAAACAATTATTTAAAAAAAAGGCACCAGCTCGTCCACCATGCAATATATTCCTTCTTTTCTATGTTTGGTGAACTGTAATGAGTCAAACGTATTAGCGGTTTTATTTATTTAAATCCAGGCGCATTCATACAGAATCCAAATGTTGTGACGCGGTCACAGCTGCGCGTAAGGATTTTAACAAGTATTCGCGCCGAGTTCTTAACAAAAAATATCCTGGTTTTTTAAAAATATCATCTAAGTTTTACTTTACAGAAATTAATTTAAGTGAAATATCAATGTTACACGAATGTCATCCAAATTTAAACTGGATTTTCTGCATAAATCGTAAAACCATAGGTTTTACGGACCGGAAGGGCGCTGCTGGGCACCATAGGAACGAGGACGCCCTCGTGCACCTGCTGCACTGCGGCACCGGAAGCACGCGCCAATATGAAGTAGGAGGGGCTAACCGCCTCAGAGTCCGAGAGGAGAGCGTTTAGCATAAACACGTTATAGCAAATATAACATATTTCTGTCTGCAAAAATATCGAGATATTATCTGCGACTGCGCGTTAAATTCAGTGATGAGCGACGCCATTAATCAGATTTAACACCTCGAACGCATTATATGCAGCATTAGCTCAGCTTTTTTAGCATATATGTTTACAAACATACTCGTACAGCAAAATGTATATAGCAAAACTATCTATCAGGTGATTTCTGGTTGAGATGGGCATATGTTCAGAGCTGTAAGACGACTTTACCATCCCTGTGTGGAGGAGAGACGCAAAATAAAACGTGAGCAAAACTTAACTCATCATTTCCTGCTTTTGTTTATAAGTTTCAAGTTTAATTTGGCACAAATAAAATATGTATTTTATTTATATGTACAGATGTCAGTGACACTTAGTTAAGGTTTATACAAACTACAGTCAATAAACCCATTTATACAAAAGGAAAGAAAAAATAGGTAGAAAATTAAGATGCATAACTAAAAAATTATAAAAAAAAAAATAGTACTAATTCTAACCCTAGTAATAAGTACACAGTGTAGTAAAGTGTATTTGCACATTATTTATATATTAGCATTTTGATGTATTTAACTGAAGCTGATGTAAATGAAAAGAGAGCAACCTAGACATGTGCAAGTAAAGTGTTAATGGTTTTTAATCGTGCCGTGCCAGTTGGTTCTCAGATATTGTGCCAGTAGGGTGCTAATCGTGCCCATGACCTTCTTGCTGTGAGGCAGGAGTGCTAATCACCACCATCGCCAATCGCCACCGTGCTGCCCAGTGTTGAGCTTGTATTATTAAAATGTTATGTTTATTTTCTTGGACCAACACATTTTTTCTCCTGTCTTTCAGATCATGAATCGCCTTTGTAACGTGAATAATAATTTCCAGTATGATAACAGTCTCATGGTGTTGGACATGGTTCTGCGGTCTTTATGGGGAACCACGCAGCCAATCAATTGGGAGAACGTAGCCTGCCTAGTTCCGGGTTTCACTCCCAAAGAGGTAATTAAGAAGAAAAAGCTGGCCACTCACCTCAAGTGATAATAGAAAACAGGACTAAAGGAATCAATTGAGTCCTGATAGCTGCTTTAGGTTTGCAGTGGTGGCTCTGTGGATCGGAAAGTGGTGTTGGAATTAGCATTGGGAAGAATTTTACTATGCCGTGCTTGTATTTGTGACTACAAAACCTTTTTGTGTATCTTTTTGTGTTGTGTGTGTGTGTGTGTGTGTGTTCATGTGTAGTGTGCACGCAGGTTTGATGAGCTGAAGAACACTGGAAGTTTCCCTCTTGTAGACAAGCAGTGTAACGCGCTGACTGGGGCCGGTGGCTCTCCATCTGAACCTCTCTCCGCTTACATCCGATCCACTTTGTTGGACCATACTGGGGAGATGGGGGAGCCCAGGACCAATCAGAGCGTGCTGTCTGTATCGGGTAAGTCATAGAAGAGGGAACCCCTACATCAGATACGAGGTAAGAAAACTAAATAAATATAATTTGGGACAAGACTAAACAACACAAAATAAGACTTGTATAAGAATATTGTCTGTTCCAAAGTACAAATTCTATCTTCCACACAATTTGCTGTAACATGCAGAATATATAAGTTGATTGCCGGATGCCGTCTATTCTTTTAATGGAAGAATTTAGCCAAAAATGCATTTTAAACGATGTCCATCTTACTCTAAATGGTGTTAGCCAGCCAGAACTAAACTGGTAGCTATAGTGCCATATAATTGTTGGCAACATTGAAGAAATAGCTCCAGTATAAAAACAAAAAAAAATAAACTGTCCAATTAGTGTCCATGTAATCATTATTTTTTATTGCAGTGTTCTTTACCTAAAGAAATGATCAATATTGTGATACAGAAAGACTTTAGCATATAAGTGAGCCAGCTAGCTAACTCCAGCTAGCTTAGTCATTCATTCATTGTCTAGCGCTTTATCCTGTTCAGGGTCGTGGGGGCGCTGGAGTCTATCCCAGCTAACGTAGGGTGTGAGGTGGGGTACACCCTGTACAATCAGCAGTTAATTGCAGGACTAACACTTATAGACAGACAACCATTCACACACACATTCACTCCTATGGACAATTTAAAGTAGCCGATTCACCTATGCCCAATCACATGTGTTTTGAGGCGGGATGAAACTAGAGTACCTGGGGAAAACATCCAAACTCCACACAGATAGACCCTGGGTGGGAATTGAACCAATGACCTTCTTGCTGTAAGGCAGGAGTTCTAACCACTCTGCCACTGTACTGCCCAAATGTAGCATTTGCTGGGAATATGGTGAGTAAATCATAATTTAGATAACTGATCACTGAGGACTAGTTTTCTAGCAGTTAACTAGAGGGCTTGTTAAAATCATGTGTGAGCTCATGTTATCTGCATTATTGTACAGATACACGCTAGAAACATAGTCCATCACGTCTGAGAGTGTTTTATAGTGTGACGTTCTTTTTTAGGCTTAAACGTGACCCCGGCTATTAAAGGAGCCAGTGCTGAGACTGAGAGCACTGCGAGCACAGAGGACGGTGAAAAGGAAGACCAAGGAAAGAGGTAAAGCTAGACTTTTGTGTTAGACTTGTTAATAATGAATGTGCTCGTTCATTGCTCAACTTGATTGACTCTTTGAATATTAAGTATTGTTGTGATAATAGTGAAAGGATAAGTGTATTATAAGAAAGCGAAAGCAATACACTAATATACATTATGATGATTTTATTGTTTGTGTATATATATATATATATATACACACACACACACGTGTGTGTATTTGTGTGTGTGTACGTATGTGAATTAATGAGATGAGTATGTATTAATGAGATCAGACACTGCTCTCCGGTGAGGAGTTTCTGTGGTGCAGTCAGTGTTCCAGTTTATTCCAAAGGTGTCCAGTCGGGTTGAGTCAGATCAGGGCTCTGTGCAGGACACTCGAGTTCTTCCATTCCAACCAGAACACACCATGTCTACATGTAGGTCAGGGCTTTGTGCACAGGGGCATTGTCATGTGGGAACAGTGTGTTTATCTCTTATTTTGAGCAATGGAATAATATAATACTACAACTGTTTTAAGACGACACTTATGTGGGTGTGCTGGTACATTTTTTTGGTTCGAGACCTGTAATAATCACATTTCCCTACAACTGACTGATCTTGACTCAAACTTTATTTAGAACAAGGTGATGGGATTATTTAAGGTGCTTTGATTGTAATTGCAGTTCATCTCATATTCAGCAGATGGCATTGAAGATGGCAAACTCCTCCGAACTTCATTATAGTCTATTCTTGTTCTATTTGAATGGTAAAGGGGTAGAGATGCCATTAATCTAATAATCAGGACTTGTAGCAGACACATGCACACTTGCACAAATGGCGGCTCACAGCACAGTGACTCACAGCACCAAAGAAACCTGAGATTATTCATCTACACTGTGAGCTGGGACTTCTGGGGTTTAATACTCATGTACAGCAATACTTAATACTCATGTACAGCAATACTCATGTACAGCAATACTTAATACTCATGTACAGCAATACTCATGTACAGCAATACTTAATACTCATGTACAGCAATACTCATGTACAGCAGTACTCATACAGCAATACTTAATACTCATGTTCCACAATGCTCATGTACAGCAATACTAGTAAGAAGTATGTAATACAGTAAGATGCCAATAAAACCGTATTAAAATCATAAGTGAGCCTTAACAATTTAAAGGAAAAAGACAGAGATATGATGTTCAAATTAGTGTCAGATGTGTTCAAATAACCACATAACACCGGCGTAATTCAGAAAAGGGTAAGAAAATAATTATCCTTTAGTTGTTTGTTGGTCAATCCCAAGCCTAGGGGTGAGTTAATATATATGCCTTGGTGTTTTTAGAACATGGTACAACAGTATAAACAGAAGATTAGAAGTTGTGGAGGTTAACATTTAGTCTAGGAGAATTCCAAAACAACCAGAGGCCAACAACAAGGCCAGAGAGCTTTACTCTAAAGACGCAAAGTCCGCCGAAATAGCGAGAAGGCATGTTTTAGAGGAAACACACATTTATATTAACTTTAACACATGCATAAATAAAATTAGAGAATAAGCATAGAAGCTAGTAGGTAATAAATACTAAGTAGAAAGAGATAGCTTTAGATGTGGATGAATCATATGTAACCAGCATATTAATCTTATACACTATAATCTTACAAAAACACATAACTAGAATCAATGTAATCAAACTAGGAATTTTTAGTACTAGAATCAGTATAGCCATTAAAAATGCACTCCATTATTTTATAAAAGTATAAAAATAATAAAAAGTAACAAAATTATAAAAGAGAATGAGAGCAATAGACCAAGCCGTGAGTTCAAAAATTACAGGTCATTACAATACAGGAACGTGAAGGAAGAGGGACACCCAGCGGTCAAAAGGTCTAGAGTATGCCCGGTTAAGCATGGAAATGACCATATATAAACATATTTAAAACCAGACGTTCCCAAAACAAATATGAATAATATGACCGTTCCCAGACAGATTTTATAATCAATAATGAGACCGACATATTATTTAAAAAATGTTTAGGATATGGAGACATTTTAGTTTAAAAAATATTAGGGGGTTTTGACGTAAATGGAAAGAGGAAAACCCCTATATGGTAAATTTCGGCCGATAAGACAAGCTACATTTGGTGCCACAATAAAAATGCTCCGTGATTTGAAAGTAATTTTTTATAGCTTAATATCAACTGATTCGCAAGGCGTCAGTATCGGTATTGGTTCCCTAGGAAGAGAAGACATGGAATTGTGTCATCTCTTGTAAAGTGGCTGAAAAATTCTTCTAAATCTCCTACCCTAACAAATAAAAAATAAAAAAACCTTCACATTGCTGAATGATATTGTAAATAAAGGTATGTTTTATCAAGGCATATTTAAAGGTGTGTGATTTTAATATGTATTTAGGAACTGTTTTCCAAATTACATACCACATCTTTAACTGCTGCTCTTCGTCCTTTCATCTCAGCCCTGTCATGGTGATCCACGTGTGTGACGAAGCAAAGAACCTGAAGCAGGATTTTGAGTGTCCACGCGACCTGTTGGTCAGAGAGATGCGCTACTTTGCCGAGTACCTCTCTATGGAAGCCCAGCGCTGGGAGGAAGTGGACATCTCGGTGCACTGCGACATCCAGATCTTCGACTGGCTCATGAACTATGTCAAGAGGAACTCTGAGGAAGACGAACTCGAGAAACACGTCGACAAGCCGACTCTGGGTGAGATATATATCGAGTCTCGTGGCGGCGGTTGTGTGCTAGTGGAGAGGTTTGATGTAGGAAAGAACAGGTGCCCGGCTCTAGCGTCTCGGGTGAGTATGCTGAGTGTTTGATGTTTGTTACTGACAGATGAGCTTTTCCTTTCCATGGTGTGTGGATTGACGGTGGGTGGGGTTGTGTGTGGCTGGTTGTGACGTGCTTGTTTGGTCACGGTGTGCCGTGTTTGGTGTTTCAGAGCCCAGCAATGTCATCTCTATCCTGATCTCATCCGAGTTCTTGAAGATGGATGCTTTAGTAAGTGTGGTTACTTTAGTAAGCGTGCGTGTGTGTTGTAGAAAGTGTAAGTCAGTTCAGCTTTAAACTTAAACTCGAAGGAATAAAGTAGCGTCTCTATTAACTTAACTCATTTACTACTGCTAGTTTACGAACTCACCACTAAAAATACTGGAGTTCTTATTGATTATTGAAACGAATGACCTCGCATAGCTTTTGAAATTCAGTAACATTCTCTTGACTTGCTAAAGAGCTATATGCTCACCTTTAGCTAAGGTAAGCTGTATTTTCCTGACCGCAGTATACAAAGCCAGCTAATCTGGAGTCAATTATTCAAACTACCATGCAAACCCACATGATGCCATATATCAGGGCAGCATATATTACAAGACCAATTCCTAATGGAGGGAAAATGCTTAAATAGTGATAAAACCGGGTGGCAGAGTGTTTGGCACTCCTGCCTCACAGCAAGAAGGTCATGGATTTGATTTCATGACTTTGCATGTTCTCCCCATGCATGCGTGGGTTTTCACTGGTTACTCCGGTTTCCTCCCGCCTCCAAACACATGCGATTGGGCATAGGTGAATTCGCTACTCTAAATTGTCCATAGGAGTGAATGTGTGTGTGAATGGTTGTCTGTCTCAAAGTGTTAGTGCTGCGATTAACTGCTGATTGTACAGGATGTACCCCGCCTCACACCCTGAGTTAACTGGGATAAACTCCAGCGCTCCCACGACCCTGAACAGGATAAGCTCTAGATAATGAATTAATGAATAGTAAAACCTGTTAAAAGTTCAATCTCTATTATGGTGCCACCTAGTGCTGATGTTATAGAGGCTATTTTGTAGTTTTTGACACATATTAACCAGTATATTATTTAAAAGGTTTGCTTTTAAACCGCTGTAATATGAATTTGGAATACAGTGCAAACATCACTGCAGTTCCTGATTGAGGTTTTAAGATTCAGTACGTTATTTGCAATTCTCATAGCGGCTGTGTGAATAGTTCAGTCCTGTCTGTGTCGTGCTGGGTGTCTGTGTGGTGTGTTCAGCATGCTGCATGACCTGCGATATTCAGAGAATTGTGTCAAGCAGAATGGAAAAGGTGGCATTAAATCATGGTCTCGTTCAACAGTTCACGTCCATGACATCGTGTACTTATTTGAAGGTGAAACAAAATGTCATGCCTGTTTTAAACCACCCACAATTAAACTGCACCACTTCCATTTTTTGGAAACGCAGAGTTTAGAATATCACGTACGTATTCACCGGCAATTTTCCGACCTTGGTGCTTTCACAAAATGAATAAAAACAAACCACTTGACTTTAGCCATACATTTGAATACAACTGAGCAATTAGGAGTTAAGGGCCTTGCTTAAGGTCCCAGCTGTGGCAGCTTGATGGTCCTGAGAATTGAACTCACAACCTTCCTTTCAGCAGTCTAGCATACTCTAACACCACTGAGCTAGCATTTTCCCACTTGCTTTGTGGGATGCTGTACTCAAATCGCAAAAATAAAATTATAAAGTTAATACTGCATTATATTAATCATTATAAACAATGAATCATGTTAAATATTGCAGTGTTATTTTTTATGGGAGCTTTTTCCTGTTTATGCATATGTACATAGTGTATAAACTGTAACGGTTATGCAGCGCATTTGTACTATTTAATAATAGAAATTAAGAACTGCTAATAGACTTTAACAGCTAGTCACCTAACTAGCCAATAAATAGCTTCTCCCATTGGGTGAAAGTTAAATACTGTGTCTGTAGGTGGAGGAGTGTATTCAGTACTGTCATCAGCACATGAGCGCCATCGTTGCAACACCGTGCAACATGAGCTGCATCAACAGCAACCTGGCCTCGCGCATCGCCCTGCTGTTCACACACAACCAGGCGGACGACATCAAGGACAAGAAAGACAAATTCAAAAGGTAAAACTGTCATTTTTGGAAAAAGGAGATTGGGGGGAATTACAATCCAAAAAAGTAAGCTGTTTTCTAATCTGTGTTGTGCATCTTTCAGTAAAGTGTTCCAGAAGAAGATCGAAAAGCTGTTTGATCCAAGTTTCGAGAATCATGACTCTCCGGGAAATGCGGCTACGCTGTACAGGTGAGACAGATATGCAGCATATGCATACCTCCAAAAGTATTAATACACACAAACACACGTTAATATTTTGTGAAGAATACATTAATAATACTGAGCTGTGGCATGAGCGTGAATAACTTTAAATAAACTCATCTTTACTTCCTCTCTCTTTCATCCTGCTATTCTCCCACAGGTGTGGTCTTTGCCTTAAGCTTCTCACCAAAGACACAGAAAGGAAGATCCCCTGCGTTCCAGGGAAACTCAACATAGATAATCACGGCGACATTGTCTACACGCACAGCAGGTAAATACACGTTTGATAGATAGTTTGACAGATCGATGTATTTTTTAGAACGCTGTGCATCAGAATGTGCATTAGAATGCGGTGATCTGGTCATTTCCCTTCTCAAGTGTTTTGTTTTGCACACTTTTGAGTACTACAGACTGGTTTGTGCACTGTTCTTTGTGTCTGATCAGGCAAAAGAATTGGGACGTACATGAGTATCTCAACAGCTTATACGAAGAGCTAACATCATGGATGCTGGTTTACTGGAGGATCTGGGGTACCATTAATTACCTTACCTGTTCGTGCTGTAAACAGGTAAATAAACCTGCACGTATGGTTCACATGCAATGCTTTTAACAAAGAATCTTTTACATGGTTTTAAGTGTTGATTATGACTCGTTAAAAAAGCATGTTCAAATATTTAACTGATCCCATTTACAGCAAGTTTCATGTCTGAAGAATACAGAGGCAGCTAGCAACAGTGGCCTGAATGTTTGTTATTTTAATGCCTAGAATAAAAAATGAACATGCAGGGAACCCCTCATCCCTCACAATCTTCACAAACTGCATAAAAACTACTACTTGTACATAAAAAGAAGTGGGTGAGAGAAGATGCAAGGCCAAAAATCACTATACGGACAATAAGGATCAGGATAATGTGCAGTAGATCAGTCTAAAAGAGACCTCACAATACAGTTAATGTAACAATAACAAGCTGTATTTTTATTTATCGTTTTACTTTATTCATCCCCGGGGGGAAATTGAGTGTATAGGAAATTGCACCCTGGGGTCAGCGCACAAACAAGGTCAGTCAGAGTGTGTGGTGCCCCTGGAGCCCTAGAGCAGGGTTTAGGGCCTTGCTCAAGGGCCCGATGATGGTAACTTGCTCGACCCTCTGAGGGCTGACCAAGAGCTTTAACCGCTGAGCTACCACATCCCCTTGAGCCTATTAAGCCTATTAATACCCTTAAGGTTGCACTACACAATCCAATTTTCTGGTCCAATTGTGTTTGTTTGTATTAGGATTGGTCTCTTTTCAATCACTTTTATAGAAACACCCTTTTATATTCGTATAAATTCCTTAGAAACGTTTAACATTGATAACAGAGGATAGGACTGTATTATAAACGGTTTAGCAAGTTATAACTCTGCTTTCAAACAGCTGAATATCCAAATGCGTATGTAATGACAGTTCTACTACCAGATAAAGTGGAGGTGGTGGTGGTGGTGGTAGCTCAGTACTTAATCGGCTAAGATGGATCACTGATCAGAAGCTCATGAGCTCAATTCCCAGGACCACTAACCCTTGAGTGCTTAGTTGTGTAAATGATATAATTATTGTTATTATATTAATATAACATTTTATAACATTATGTACCTCTGCTGCAGGTGTTCCTCTGCTATGAGCTGGCCCAGTGCAGGTATCACCCTGAGGCTGTGGTATACCCAGGCGTGGGCGCTGATAGCAGGGAGCATGGTGCCGGGATCTACCCCTGCTGCAAGCAGACAGTGCTACGCTTTGACCCAGTTGCCATGCCTATGGTAAGCTAGAACCAGATAACATGTTACCAAGAGCAATCCGCAATGTCCAAGTTAAGCTTGAACTGAATGCAGGACGTTGGCTAAAACCATAAAGGAACTAAAACAGCGTAGTTTTGTTAAGAATGGTCAGTTTGCACCAAAGGCTTAGCCATCCAGGATTCCAGCAAGAGCATTAAACAATATATCTATGCTCAATACTATCTTAGATACAACAACACATCTCTGATAAAAGTCAGGGACAGGCAGAATAAAATAAAATGTCCTAATTATGCTTAATATAGATTATCATCTATACTACTGTCCAGAAATAGCTAGAATTGGTCATTGTCATAAAACCGCTGCTATGTACAGAATTAGTATTGGCAGAGTTACATTTTATTAGCTACATATCTAGAAGCATACAACAAAATCTAGTATGTTCCTGAGCACCTCTGCTCTCCGGACGTATTCTGATGCCCTACCCTACCATCGGACCTCTTACGGGTTCTTCTTCTTGTCTCGGCAAGGTTTTCCTTGCCACAGCTACTCCTGATTGCTCAATAGAGACGAATAAAAAATAAAAACCTACAGCGTAGAGCAAATATGGCTAGTTACTATACACTATGCAGTAGTTATCCATTCCTCTTGTGTGTGTATTTCAGGGTTGTAAGATGAGGGACCATGTTGTGAATGCAGAAGACCCTGGCGACCATGAAGGCAACATGAACTCCACGCAAACTCGAATACTGAATGATCTGCTGATCCACAGGGACGCCTTGTGCATGAGGTCCTCAGGAGCCACGGACAGGTCTGGCATTCGTACAAGCCTTTACGTAAATCGTATTCCTACTCTTAAGTTATTTTACTGACCTAGAGGCTATTTGTTCTGACCCAGACAATTCAGTGAAGAGAAAAAACTAGTTTGTTTTTGTGTTGTGGGTTTTTTGACTTTTTTTTTTTTTGAGTGTATGACTCACTGCTCACTGCCCTTCAGACATTTGTGTTTGTGCTGTTTTTGCATTTGTATCACAGTTCTGCTGAATCGCCTACACAACACGAGAGCACGCACGACTGCGACATCACATTGGACCATGCAGCACTAAATGTTAATCGAGCCAAAGAGGTCACTGCTGTGAGTCTCCTGATTCATTTTAATTAATCAGTCTTAATCATAATAGCTACGTTGGCACGGTACGTATTATAACTATGTTATTGCAATATGTATGTAACTTTCACATAACTTAGAGGAAAGTCAGGATTGTTTTTAGCTCGCAACTAGGCTCTATCACCCCAAAATCCCAAGAAGCTAAAACAGTGCATGCATGTCCATGATAGCTTGAACACTAACTGGTATAAGTGACATGCCTACTATAGGCATGGCAAGAAAAATAATCTAGCTACAACCTTTCACCCAACAGATAGCAAGCTATAAATGTATATCCAGACTCAAAATCTACTAGCTATTTGAAGAGTTAAAATTGTATGAGTCCTGACATTGGCATAGGCTAAATAACTGTTAACATAAATAATGTTTTTGTGGTGCAGGTTATTAAGGTAGCCAGTATCAGGCAATTAAAATGTCTGAGTCGACGAGCGACTTGCAAGTCTCACGCTTTATTTTATTGTTATCATAATCACTACTTTCGCGTTATACTAAAGTTATTGCTAGAAGTATATGACCTTTATCCAACCTTGTACAAATAGACAGAAATAAATCAATGTGTATCACCCTATCCAGGGCTTGATGACTTGGAAGCAATTTGTATTTGGAACTATGCAGTTTTTTTCAGCTGACATTTAGCTCGTGTCAAAACTACCAGTTTAACTCACACTTACACATAACTCAAATTTAAGTCAAAATTGGATTTAACTTGCACTAAATTAGACAAACTCGGGAATAACTCAAATCTAGGGATATCACATTCTTTAGTAACCTTAGGCAAACTCAGGGGTAACTTAGGTTGAAGGCTAACTCAAATTAGGGATAATTTAAAGGTAACGATAACTCACATTTGTGCTTAACTCTTAACGAAATATTTCAAACTTGGCGTAGCTCAAATTTAGTGATTGCTCCGATTTTAAGATAACTTAATAGTGATATAGAGATACCTGAAGGATACCTTTGGGACTACAGCACAGACTCAGTGATGCGTATGGCCAACACGATCACTATTGTGATAGTCGCACAACACTATTTTGCCTAAAACCATTTCTGACTCCCTCTGATCTGTTTTAGTATTCCCTATTGAAGAACCTGAGTCTCCAGCTGGTAAGCACATACACACGCAGTCCTCACAGTACCAACGAAATACACAAACACTCCAGAATAAAAGATGCGTACAATTTTTGTTCATGCAAGGGGCAAAACCTTTGACTAATCCTTGACTTTATACAGTGGCAGCCGTCGTTGTTGTCTGAGGATGAGGACTACACTACAGGGTCAGAGGTCACAGAGGATGAAGTTGGTGATGACGATGATACATCAAAAAAACAAGGTAGGCTAAGTTTGCACTTTCATGTAATTGTTCAGATTATATAATAATCAGCATTAGCAGCAGCATCATTCTCAGTAGCCAGAGTTTCAGCACTGTAGAATGGGATATAAATAATAATATTTAGTGTTTAATTCAGGCTTTAGAAGTTGCGCTTGAAGACTTTTGAAAATGGCATGCATTTAAGCAGTTTGAACTGTTTGATATTCAGATTTATGTTTTTTGTTTTGTTTTTTATCAGTAAAAAAGCCTAGAAAACCAGGCAAACCTTTGAAAAGGCAAGTGTCCTCGCCGGGCATACTGCACAAAGAGCGAACAGGAGGAGATAAGGTGTGTAAGCAGTGCTTTGTGTATTCCATCTGTTAAACTCCAACGTTCTCTAACTCACTCATTGTTTTACAGGGCGCTTCCAAGGACCCTACCCCGTTCATGTATGTCATATCAGTCGTCCTTACATGTAACGGAACTGACAGCTCTGCGTATGCATATTTACATTATATATAACTCGTATTATTCCAACAAACCATCTTTTTATCTGCTTTTCTTCCTCTCTTTTGTTTCCCCAGAGTGAGCATGCAGAAGAGTAAATGGGACAGCACTCGCTCTATGAGGTTTAACCAGGATGCCCAGAGGGAGGAAGGTCTATGAGAGCGCTGTGTTTTCCATCTTATCACTAATCTACATAATTTCCTCTGGGGGAGAGAAAAACCATGAAATCTTAGCAGCATTAAATCATAATAAAGAAATTCTTTAGCAGAGACATGTATAACGTTAAGAGAATGTACTACTCAGGATATACACATGTACAGTATAATAGCTGGAACTTACAAACCATCTGTTGATCCATTTTCACACACACACATTTATACCTTACATCTTATAGATTTAGAGATGGCAGTCATCCTAAAATGCATGTCTTTGGACTGGGAATGCTGTTCGGAAAGTCACGAGTTCAATTCCCAGGACCATTTAGCTACAGCAAGCTTAGCCCACAAATGCTGAGCTGTAGACATGAGATTAATGTAACAGTAAGTTTCTCTGAACGCGGGCATGACTAATGTGTAAAACACTGAGCTTGACATTATAATGATATTGATCTCCGGAATGCTTTATAAAGTGGTAACACTAGTAGTAGTAGTAGTAGTAAACGTTTTCTTAACCAAAGAGATGTGTGTGTAGATTCTAATTCCAATACAAGGACATGCAGCTTCTAATTAGTTAGTCTTACTTCTATTTTCATGATGTATTCTAT
Organism: Liobagrus marginatus; assembly: GCA_028566295.1. Lineage (NCBI taxonomy): Eukaryota > Metazoa > Chordata > Actinopteri > Siluriformes > Amblycipitidae > Liobagrus > Liobagrus marginatus. The sequence continues at coordinate 15,621,236 of JAOUQX010000002.1, forward strand.
TTCTTTCTTGTTCTTTGTAGATCAAAGGAGAATGGTAGAGATTATTGACCATCTCACTAAGATGCGCTTCGGTGATTTGGAACAGAGCAAGTCGAAGGACACCAAGGAGGTAAAGGAGCGCTGTGTTCATAGTGTGTGAAGAAGAAGTGAAAATTCCTTGTATATCAGAGAGTGACTAACGCAAATGATGTGGTTGATGTGTGTGGATGTATGCTTAGTTTGCAGGAGGTCTCTACTCTAGGTTGGAGGCTCAGTTTAAGAGCCCCACTCAGCTGAGTAACAGACAGAGCCCTTCCGACAAAACGCTTCGGTACAACATACATACACACAAAACACTACAGCCGGTACACAAAAATGCTTATAATTTTAAAATAAGAAAATATTTGTATCATTTATTAAAGAACTTTCAATGTTAAGTGTTCCATTTTACTGTTGTGAAACTTGTAGAAAACAAGTTAGTTCCTATTATCACTTGCGGTATATCAGCTATAAACTGTGGTTCCTTCACCAGTCTTTCCTTTTTCTTAATGAGTAAGCCTAAAATAAAAATATGCAGTTTGTTCTGTTGGTGAAGAACCCTAATGTTCTGAAAACATTATCGCTTCCTCCTGCATGTTACAAAGCCAATATTAAGTTAGCTGTTGCTGTTCAGTATTACTCTCGAAGCCAATGAATTTGGTATAACCATTCTTAACTTACACAGCAGCATCAATTCTTCTAGGTTAAACTTGCACACAGTTTTTGAGGCAACTCAGCAGGTTGGCTCTTCCAAACATGTTTGAGAACTGACCATAGATCTTCCGTGGATGAAGTCTGCCTTGAATATTTCTGCCCCTTTGTGTAATCCCAGACAGACTTGATGATGGTGAGATCAGAGCTCTGTGAGGGACAAATCATCACTTTCTTGACTCCTTGGGCTTCTTTATGCTGAAGCTAGTTCTTAAAGACATTGGTTGTACCTTTGGACCCCAGTTGTCCTGCTGCAGAATACATTTTGGTCCAGTCAGCTGTCTACCTGGTGGTATTACATCATGGAAAAGAGAATTGAATTCACAGTATTGAGAACACCATTAATCCTGGCTGAATCCGCAAGTCCATTTGTAGAAATACCTCTCTTCTCTCTTCATTCTTTCGCAGAACCTTCACCAGGCTTCACTGCAGACACTTATTTTATCGCTCTTCACGACTTTAATCAACATCCTGCCTCCTAAATATAAAATATTTGTGTGTGTGATATCAGCTGGAGAAACACTATGATGAAATACACAACTTCCAGTAAAAAAATTCCATAATAACTTTCATTGTTTTAATGCCTCATAGCATAGTCTGAAAACTTCCACGAATGATGTTTATTTAATTATGAGAACCACTTTGGAAGCTCACAGCCACTTATCACAGATCTGTGTCTACACGCACCTTTACGGTCCAGCACAAAGATGATTTCCTAATGATAAGACTGTTGATGTTTTTTCTTACTATTGTCTCCTTTTTAGATTTTTGTTTTTACATTTCTTTGGTCTTTTTTTTTTAGGGCGAAGACACGATCTGGACAGTCTAGACCAACGTGAAAGAAATATCCGGGAAAACCAGATGTACTCACAAGGCATTATATGGAATGAATGTGAATGATGAAAGAGTCTCGAGGGGCAAAAAAAATTTCCTTCCAATCATCCCTCTTATTCAGCCTATAAGCATCCATCTATCCAACCATTTTCAAACAGTCGAGAAGTCTTTAATATCATAACGGAGGCCAGTAAAATATATCCTTCAACAAAAGTGGAAATGCCGACGTAGAATAAGAGTATGTTTTAACACTTCTCCTTTAGCTTTTATTTTAGCACTTACCATTTATGTCCATTTTATTCTGTAACTTGTTTTAGTCAGTGTGCTAGTTCATGTTACCTATGTTCTCATCTCAGGTGAACCAACTTCTCTGACCCTGCTACAATTGCCTGCACTTTAAACTAAAATAAACTGCAACTACGCAACCTAGATTCAAATCATCTACAATAAAACAGTTTGGAAGGAAGAAAGTTTTAATGAAACCGTTTCATTTCTCTTAAATCGTCGTAAAAATGTGAACCGTGCGCTCTTTATCTATGTGTAAGTGGCAGTAATATCGCTGTTCATTCGAATAGATTAGTATTATTATTATTATAAGCATTAACTGTCATTGGGTAAATGGAGCTCAGTGTTGCTAACTATAGCTGAGATTATTTTAAAAATGACTTTTTTGTGGGTGTAGTAATCAGTCGCTATGGGGTTATGTCTAGTATGAGCACACCAGAACAGTAGCAGTTCTCAGAATCGGTTGCTGCATTCCTTTATCATTGATTGAACAAACTTACGGTAATGACACTAAGCTCAGAAATACATAGTCATGATTGGCAGGATGCTTCCCCGGCATCGGTGTTAAACCTTTTTTCCTATAAAATCCCCCTAATATGACTAATGCATGTCTATAGACTATAATTTTTTTACTCCAATGAGAATAAAGCAGCACATGCTGTTACAAGGAAATAATCAACAACAGGTCAGTATGGTAAGGCACGTCCCGAAATTTGCATTTCATGATTACATTCTAAATGTTATTCATCGGTAACAGATGGCGCTAATGCTGTGCAACATCTGTAAGACTTTGCTCCTGTTCACACTTACATTAGAGCAGATGGAAACAGTGTGTTTGCTGACCAGATTCTCTTTTTTTCTCTTTTAAACTTAATTGTATATATATATATATTTAAAAAAAAAAAAAGCTTAGGTCCCAAAAAATGTCCAAAGTGCTATCATTGGAAACTTCTTTTATATCAGGAAACCAGGTTAATTTACAATTTTAATAGTTTCAGTAATTGGCCTGTACTTCTGATTGGTAGGTATTTTTGGACAAAACTGTTGCTGATTGGAGGATGTGGTGGCTCAATGGTATAAGGCTCTGGGTCAGTGATCAGAGGGTTGGGGGTTCAAGCCTCACACCAGGCAA
>JAOUQX010000002.1:15632922-15646837 GCA_028566295.1 Liobagrus marginatus
GTGTGTGTGAGTGAAGCATGCTGCTAGGTGGGAGGGGTTGACCAATCCTGTACTTCTTTGCTTGGAAACATTACACACTTCCGATGAAAAAAATCAGTAATGTTCGGGGAGTTATCATTAAAATCTAAAACATTAACCTAGAAGGAATTTTACATTCGGATACATTATTAATGTTGTATGACGGTTTTAAAGCCATTCAAGGTATTTTAATGTAGAATTTCGTACGTTACCTTGTATATGTTGTATTATTATTCATCCATGCCAATGTTAAGGGTTGCCTTTTGGAAAAAATATTACACTAACTTTTTGTATGAATGAACGCTTATTCAGAGATGTAACATGCAGTTAAAACCAACCCTGTGCACTCCAGGACAAACACACAATTATGTTCAGCTCAAGTTGTTTGAAAAAGAAGACTGATTTTAATGGTAACAGGCACATCTAGCTTGCTTGTGTTTTTTTTTTTTTGTTTTGTTTTCTTACCTTCTTTGGTTGGAAGGCTTTCAAGTCAGTGTAGCTTTTTAGCTTTTCAATGCACATTGATTACAGAGAGCTTTTTTTTTTTTGCGCTTATTCTTCTGCCAAAAACCGACCCATAAAAATAAATTAGGATTCGGGCCCTGAACAGGTTTGTTGAAGTAGTCTCTCTGCACGGACAGCGTGCGTCATTGCGTCATGCACTACTTGATGACATGCAGAGTAAAGGTTTCAGATTCAGTCATATCTCCACCCCTTCCTGTGACTGATGTAAACAGTGAGGCGGTAACCAAAAGGGACGTTCTCATTGAGAAAATAGGTATGAATGTCATTTCAGGCTTTAGACACAAACTTCCATGTACTGAGAAGCAGTTTGAACTGAAAACATTGAGTAGCTCATCTTTGTTTCCTCTTTTTTGCAATTCATTGAGTTCCACGTCTTATTTTATTCATTTATTTATTTATTGACTATGTGTATCACATGTCCCTGAGAGAATGTAGTGCTTTTTATATCCACATGTCTAAGTGCAGTAACCAGATCAGTGAGCCTTTGCTGGAGATTCAGGACATAGTTTCTTACATGGAGGTGGTTAATATGAGGTTAAACTGAATATCTGGGTATAAATGTTAGTGTCATGTAAGACTCCAATAAGGTTTGGTAATAACTTGTTTGTTTATTTAGGATGTATACATTTATAGGATAAGTTGAAATATCATGTTTCTATGTTTTATTTACAGTTTAAAGCAAATTATTTGTTTTACCCTCCCAGTATCTAATATGATTTGTGCCACGAGTCATTAAAATTCTTTCAAGCATCCTGATAAGGTATTTATCTCTGCTCTAAATCATTTCTTCGGCTCCGAAGATTGTCAAGACTCATAAGTTATGTCATAGTAAAAGATAACGCATATAAACATTATGTTAATGATTGACACAAGATGTATACAAAGTTTGTGTTTTGAACTCCTTTAATGCTGGGAACAAAATACTTGTTGACAGTCCAACTAAACATTAAGGATTGTCAAGCCATGCCTTGTTTATCCTATTCCTTATATTTATGTTCTTTGTGTTTTTATTATAATCTTTGCTAATGTGATCTAATCACAGTAACCATGTTAGTCTTTAGGTCTGATTAAGATCATGTGGTGTGGTGAATGGTTGGATTTTAATATTGTTTGTAGAAAAAAGTACGAGTCCAACTTCTCTCTTAATCTTTATCAGGCTGTACAGTTTGCTGTTATGGGGGTTGGTGGTATCAATTAGTCTTCTGCTCTGTGTCCAACATCCTATCTTACAGATGTTAACACTCGTATTGAAAAATGTGGGTTTTTTTTATGTACCATTCTTTGTTTATAAGGAAACTGTTTCACATCACTTTGTCCTATTAGATGTTTACTGCCCACAAAAGGCCTCATCAGCCCTCCCCTGTTCCTACAGAGCTCTATGCCAGCAGTTATGACAATATTGGCCGACCACGCAGCCAGACAGCTGCTGGACTTTAACCAGAAACTGGACATTAATCTGCTGGATAACGTGGTTAACTGCTTGTATCATGGAGTCGGACCACAGGTAGGCATTCACACACCTTCTGTTGTATAGCATCATCAGGGCTTTATTTTTATTTATTTTTTTAACTCCGAGCAAATGCAACTAGTGTAATTAAGCTGTGCTCATGTCACAATTATTCGGGTTGAAAGGGTTGGCCCATGCAAACACCAGTTCGGATTAGATAATGTCTCATATAAACAGTCAAATGGAATATTCCGATTGGAATTATGTGTTATTCTAGCTAAATGAACACAAATCCCCACAACCATGCTTCCACATCTAGTGGAAATTTCCCGCAGGAGCTTATTAAAACATCAGAAGAGGGACTCAATCTGAAATGGTTTGTCCAACAAACGTGTGTGTGTGTTGGCCGACCAGGGATGTGGTAGCTAAGTGGTTAAGGTGTTTGACTGCTGATCTGAAGACCGGGGTTCAATTTCCAGCACTGCCAAGCTACCACTGCTGGGCCCCTGAGCAAGGCCCTTAACCCTCACTGCTCGGTTGTAAGTCACTATTGATAAGAGCAACTACCAAATGCTGTAAATGTGTGTAATGGTCAGGCGTCCTCATTCTTTAAAGTATATTGTACCTGAACAGTACCCATCATAGCATACCTATTTCTTGTTACAGTTTTTGGATCGTGCATGCCCTTTAATGGGAACATCAGTGATTGCATACTCGCACAAACCAAACTGGTCGTGAGCTCAGCATCTTAATAAGTTCAGGGTGTCACTGAAATATTTCCCATTCTATGTTCCAGCAAAGAATGGCCCAGGAGGTCCTTACACATTTAAAGGAGCACCCTGATGCCTGGACCCGAGTGGACACCATCCTGGAATTCTCCCAGAACATGAACACCAAAGTAAGCCCACACTTTCAACCAACTTTGTACAGTCCGCTGGGCTGATGTTTACGAGCTGTCTTGGAGGAGGAGCACTGATGAGGCTTTGATCCCCCACGCACCTATCATGGTAGTAATAAGCAGGTCCTACATCAGCGCTCTTACTCCGAGATGCTTTGTGAGCACAGGCCCTGACTTCCCTGCTTTAAGGAAGCAGTGACGTGATGTCACTAATTGGTACACGTATTTGGGGAACCGTTTTTCATCAATTGAACTGTTTTACGACACGTACTACAAACTAGGTAATGAAGAGCTTTTATTTTAATGGCAATTCATCTTATTTTATTAAGATGATTGGATTATTGACCCAAAATCTTTGCTACCTAAGCACAGTCAGTCGTAAAAAGCATTTAACTGCATGGCATAATGGATGATTTTGTATGTGACAAATAAACTTTGAATTTGATACCTCCCAACACCTGTGAGTCCTGTTACCTCTTCCTGTCCCACCTAATCAAGTAAATGCTATAATTAGAAGGATACTATGTGGCTGTCCCACAGTGAAACGGCTTAACCCTCTTTGCTCTTTAGGTTAAGCTTTAGGATTTAACTTTTACACCATAGAACTCTTCCTTGTAAATTAGTGGTTCTTAACTTTTTTGGTGAAAATAAAATAAGGCAACTGATTCATAAATATCTACATTCTACAATACAGCAAAATAAAGTTGCCATGCACATGTTTACCTGGTCATACACTGAGCTAATCTTAAGACAGCTGTCCTTCACGGTTAGCTGATCCTAATTGGAGCTTTGTTCTACTCAGCAGTTGTTGGGATGGAGTTTATTCCCCTGCTGTGCATCAGACTTCCTTAAACCTCCGGTGACAGTTTGCCTTTATTTATTATTTTGTTTGGCTTGCTGTAGGTGTGCTCTTAACCCTTTTGGTCAATATTACTAATATTTGGAGTGAACAACATCATAATATGCTGCCCAAAAAAAGAGGAAACTCTTCTTTAATTTCTCAAGTATTTGTATTTTTTTTCTTCGTTAAAAAATTGTGTTCAGTAAAGCGCTTGTGTTTATTTGGCTTCTCCCTATTTCTTAATAAAGAAACAGTGAACAAACCTAAAACCACAAAACATTTCTTAAATGAATTTGTTCATATTTGATCATTAATGCCAATGTTCCATTATGTTGATTGCTTGTAATAGGAAGAAAAGGGGTGTGTCTTCCTGTGCACCTTGACACAGCTAGGCTTTGGGCGGCAGGCCTCCACAAGGTCTACCTTTTCATTCCCTTATACCTAATTCTGCTCTGCATCCGTTTTCATTGCATTTGCTTCTCATTTGGAGGAGGGAGAGCTTAAGCGTAAGATGAGTAAGATGCTGATCCAGGAGCAGTTCCTCCTTCTCCTGTATGCTTGTGTTCATTAGGAGAAACTGATCTTAGGTCAGCATTCTAGCTCTCTTGTTAGATACCATAAATACTCAGTGGTCCTAAGCAGGTATTATATTATGTAAATATTTATATGTAGGCATCGGGCAACTAGGTATTTCAGCTGTAGAGCTCATTCTGTCTACTTTCGGTTCTGATATTCTTTCCCTGTTCCAGCTGTTTAGATGCTCTTTTGTTCATTCTTACCATCAGCAATGAACTGTTTTTTGCAGAATCACATTTTCGACGTGAATCAAACCGCACATTTGTAAAGTTGTTAAATTAAACCTGTCAAGTTTAATTAAAGGTGGAGATCTGGCCGTGGGTCTGAAGATAACTTTACATGCAGTGATTTTGTATTCACCTTTTAATCACATTCCTTCACTCTGTGACTTCTCTCATCATTTCACTCCGTATGATCCACTTCATTTTTTTTTCTTCTGAGCAACACAAACGCTCCCTACAGCTGAAATACTATTGTCCCAAACAACATCGATACCAGTAATACAACCACTAATAATTTCCTTTTTTTTTTTTGTCATAACGTTAAACAGTCACTTTAGGCAAAAGTATAACCAAAACAGTAGCTTGTTTTGCTGTTCCCAGAGGTGCACACCAGCCAAAGGCGAAAACAGCAGGTGCCAATACTTTGAACGTTTAGAATGTGTAAAATATCTATGGAGAAATTTGGTTTAAAAAAAAAAAAAAAAACTGTTAAAAGAGCATGTTGTTTCTTATCTTTTGAAAACATGGTATTTACATAAAAAAAAACAATTGTGCATTCTCTGATATTGTTGACGTAGATGCAGCTAGCTGTTAGCCAACTGCACTTTTTATTCATGCTTTTCACTTTCTGGTGTGAAACTGGCAGAAACAGCAAAACCCTGTATCAACTTTTGGACAAAGAAAGTTATGATGCTCTAGACTGTTCACAGCAGACCCTTGAATTAACAGTGATTCAAACCTGCATAAAATAATGTCTTCCATCTGATTGTAATTGAAACCAAAAAATTCAATGTTATTCAGACAGTGATGGTTCTCTGTCTTTGTTTTTGTTTTGAGTCGTAATTTTGGAGAGAAAAAGCACAGTAGCTCATGTGGTGAACTGTCTTGTTACAGCTGAAGTCCTTAATGTTTACTTTGTTCCTTTGGCATTCCAGTACTATGCTCTGCAGATTCTGGAAACAGTTATTAAAACAAGATGGAAGATTCTGCCCAGAAACCAGTGTGAAGGTAAGCTTTCATTTCCAGCTCACCTGGGTGGCACTGCACTCCTTAAAAGTTACCAGGTTCCTGGTAAAACGGTACTAGCATTGGTGCAATTTTTACGCTCTTTTATTATATATTGTTTACCTGGAAATGCACATCTTTCACACCTTCAAATAGAATCTTTCGACCAATTGTGTGACTCTTCTAAAGTACCACCTTTTGAAAAGTGCAGTTGGTTTCCCTCATTTCTGAGAGTGGCTGATGTGCTCTCTCTCTTTCTCTCTCTATCTCTTTCTCTCTCTATCTCTCTGGCTATGTTTGTGTGTTCTTAATTACTCATAGGATCTGCTCACAGGGACCTGAACTTAGATCAGTGTGAACTAATCCTGTGCTTAGTGTGCCACTGCTCTGCACACACTCCAGCGTTGTGTTTGCACACCTGATCGAGTTCACCAGCTCATTATTAGGTCCTTTGAGTCAGAGATGGAAAAATCAGTGAATAATGCAGATGAAACGCAGTGCCAAAACTTATTCGCAGAACAAATAGAAGGGAATTTTGACGCCATAATCAGTGATCAGGGTTAAATAACTGAGACTACAGCTGTAAGCAGAGAGCTGTTTAGTTCTCTTTCCGATCACTAGGTTTTATTTTTACGAGCTGCTTTATTCAGTACAGGAACCGAGTTTGTTTGCAACTGCCGCTGTGTGGTTCCCAAGTTGTTTGCTTTTAAAAACAAACTTTCTCATCTATCGTCTTGCGTTAAGATGTATGCTTCTTCGGATGTTCAGGCTCATGGTTATAGTTTGGGTGTGTGCTGTGTGTAAAATACAAATCGACAGGGGGAATGAGAGAAAAGGTCATGTCAAATTATTTAGCACCATTTGACGGCAAGACATAGTCTCTTTTTTTTTTTATTCTTCTTTTTGTGATGTCTATTGCCAAAAAAAACATAGGCTTAAATTAGTCGCATCTTAAATTAAAATGATGTACTATTCATTTCATAATTATTGAAATATTGTCATCTTCTGTTTTTATTTATATAAAAAAAAAAGTAGATTGTGGAAATATATTAATTAAATGTGGAGACTTGTCTTCCCCCTGCTGTTTCTTAAATGTATTGCAGTTTTCTATCTTTGCCGTTTTAATGATCAAAAATAAGAAAAATAATTGGTCATCTGTATGTTTACTCCTGCCTGCTTGTTTTGTGGTTAAGTCCTCTTAAGATAAGCGTGTTGTTGTTTTTTTTTTAAAGAAGCAGAGCACCTTTTAAGCCCCGCTTTAATGTTTATGTATATTCTACAAATTCGTTTTCCCAATTTGACTCTTTGATGGGGTTTTCATGCTCATCTCCCAATAGTTGAAAGTTAAGAATGCAAAATGAGACCACACATGCAATGCATAGTTGGCATTCCTATGTGCTTTATTTTGAGGTAATTTCTGAAACTTTTTTGGCATCTGCAGAAGCAGGAGGACGGACTTTGCATTACAGTGATCTAAGCAAAATTTGCCAAAGCGTTCTTGTATCAGTCAGAAACTGAGGGGGGAAGTAAGTCTTTGGAGGCAATTGTTTCTGCAGAAATTGGACGTTCATCTAGTTTAAAGCTGTAGACTTTACTGGACAAATATCAACGTGGCAGTACTGCTGAATAACACATTTACCCATATGCTATGAAGCTCGATACTAAATTAGCATGTTGAGGTTAATAAATGCGTTAGTTTAGCTAAAATGCTCAATTCAATATCCAGTAAAGTTTGCCTTAAATTCTAAGCCCTTCAGCTGGTTGTGAAGATGAACGATAACAAACTAAAGAGCTACAGACATATTGCACGATTGTGTTTCATAAAGCAATCACGACACTTTCTCCTTCATGTTTGTATGCAGGAATAAAAAAATATGTTGTTGGCCTCATCATCAAGACATCTTCTGATGCAGCCAGTGTGGAGGTATGATTGTGGTGTCTAAATGTTACTCTGAAGCCATTTAAAAATTTGCCAACAACTGACGGGTGCTGTTTTGTGTTTCCCTGCAGAAGGAGAAGGTGTATATTGGAAAACTTAACATGATTTTAGTTCAGGTAAGATCAAATCTTTATAACATTTACATCTAGCTTATTGTTAAATATGCAGAACAAGTATAAAAGTCACAGTCAAATGTTAAATAAATATCACCATCTAAATGGTACGAAGAATTTTTTTGATTTTGTTGCAGTGCAAAAAATGGGGGGGCAACAAAAAAACAAAGCACACAGTGGGTGTTAAATAAACAGTTACAACATTGCACTATTGTTGAACATTGTTAATAGGAATCGTGCCACTAGAATGCTTGCATCTGATTGGTCAGAAGGTAAGCAAGTCATTTTAATGCTTTGTATGTTTTTTTTTTTTTTTTTTTTCTTGTATAGATTCTGAAGCAGGAGTGGCCGAAGCACTGGCCCACGTTTATCAGCGATATTGTGGGGGCGAGTCGCACCAGCGAGAGCCTCTGCCAGAACAATATGATTATCCTGAAGCTTCTCAGCGAGGAGGTGTTTGATTTCTCTAGTGGACAGATGACTCAGGTCAAAGCTAAGCATCTGAAGGACAGGTGAGACTCCAGCATTAATGATAAATTAGTTATTGCTAGTTATAAATTAGAGTTGGTGGATCAGAGGTAAAGGTGTTGGGCTGCTTATTGGAAGATCATGGGATCAATCCCCAGCACCATCAATATGCCACTGCTTGGCCTTTGATCAAGCCCTCAGCTCAGTAGAATAACAAATAAACGCAGAGCATGGGGTTACCAGAATTGTCGCTGTGATTACAATGCTGTTTTTTTTGCTCTTGTTTTTCTCTAGTATGTGTAACGAGTTCTCGCAGATCTTTCAGCTCTGCCAGTTTGTGATGGTGAGTGCAGCCTTTACGAACATATGCAAACTAGTGCAGTCTTTTGCAATTGCATGCAAACTTTTTAAAGAAATAAAGCAGCAACCATTAATTAAAATGCAAATGTAATAATCAACTTGCATTTGATTCCACTATTTATGTGGTCTGTTAGGAAAACTCACAGAATGCTCCTTTGGTACACGCCACCCTAGAAACGCTGCTCCGGTTTCTGAATTGGATTCCACTGGGCTACATCTTTGAGACAAAGCTCATCAGCACTTTGGTGTACAAGGTGAGACCTGACATGTCTCGGAGACTTAAAGCACAGCACTTTATATTATGATGTACTGTCACTACAGAGCCAGTTTATTTCCTTGTGTTTTGGTTTGGATATCTCTCTAGCTGTACTGTAAAATGTTATATCATGTGTTTGTTAACATTTGTCCATCAGTGGCTATAATTACAGCTTAGCTTACATATTATATTGTCCAACTAGCATCCCTCTATATTAGGTAGAGTAAGTGCAGCATTAATATGTTTATGATTAATCCGTTTCAGAAATTCAGATCTGTACATAGTGTAAATGTTGCTCTTTTTTTTTATTTTATTTTTTTTTAAAACCTATTTCTCCTCTCTTTAGTTCTTAAATGTTCCAATGTTTCGGAATGTGACATTAAAATGTCTGACTGAGATCGCTGGAGTGAGTGTAAGCCAGTATGAGGAGCAGTTTGTTAACCTGTTCACTCTCACCATGATGCAACTCAAACAGGTAACAAAATACAACCAGTCGCCACACACACTGCAAAGCAGCAAAAAACAGGCTGAGGTTAACTCCTCCTCTGCTTCGATTTGTAGATGCTGCCTCTGAACACGAACATCCGGCTGGCGTACGCGAACGGGAAGGACGACGAGCAGAATTTCATCCAGAACCTGAGCCTGTTCCTCTGCACCTTCCTCAAAGAACATGGCCAGCTCATAGAGAAAAGACTCAACCTGCGTGAGACCCTTATGGAGGTAGACAGCGCCACACACGCACACACTTCAGAGCCGGTTTCCCAGTTTGTAATGAAGAACACCCCAATCATTATTATGCATTACAAATTTCAATATTCAAGCCCAAAGATAGACAGCAAACATACTAACCATTAGGCCATATATTCACTCATCGTTCATTGCATTCATTCCATGTCTAGCGCTTATCCTGTTCAGGATTCAGCTAACTTGGGGCGTGAGGCGGGATACACCCGTGACAACCCGTGGCTAACACTTTTGAGACAGATGACCATTCACACACACATTCACTCCTATGGACAATTTAGTGTAGCCAATTCACCTATGCCCAATCGTGTGTTTGGAGGCGGGAGAGAACTGGGGTACCGGAGGAAAATCCCCGAAAGCATGGGGACCATATACAACCTCCACACAGAAAGAGAAAGACCCTGGGTGGGAATCAAACCCATGACCTTCTTGCTGTGAGTCAGAAGTGCTAACCACTGTGCCGCCCCTTCACTCATCACATTTTATCCTATTGAGTGCTATAGATTTATCATAAGGGAGTGAAATATCAGTTGTTAAATTGTTGGACTGCTGATCAGAAGGTCATGGGTTCCATTCCCAGGACCACCAATCTGCTACTGCTGGGTCCTTGAGTAAGGCTCTTAACCTGCAACTGCTCAGTTGTGTATAAATGAAGTCTGACTGCATGAGGACGTTTGTCAGTTGCCATAATGGTTAAATACATTAATCTTCACATATAAACATTTGAAATCGGTTAGTGAAACGTTCCTGCTAAGGTCATCTGCTGATAACAGTCTCATGATCCATCAAAGGACATGTCAAAGAATTAAAAATGATTAGGAACTAATTTAGGGTTGGAAATTGAATGTATTTGTGGTAGATGGAAAAACTACTATTTTAACTAAGTAGGACATGTTTTTTTAGTTTAGCCATAATTTCTAGTAATGCAAAATTTAAATGTCAATCCTAGGCTCTGCACTACATGCTGCTGGTGTCTGAGGTGGAGGAGACTGAGATCTTTAAGATCTGTCTGGAGTACTGGAACCACCTGGCAGCAGAGTTGTACAGAGAGAGTCCATTCAGCACGTCCACCTCCCCACTGCTCTCCGGCAGCCAGCACTTTGATGTTCCACCACGCAGGCAGCTCTACCTACCTGTACTCTCAAAGGTGAGTGGTTTCCTTACACACTACTGGAAACTTCACATTTCACCTAATAAGTAAATTACTTGTTTTAGATCGCCAAATGGATGCTGTTTAGGGAGGCTAACAAAATGTAACCAAAATATTTCACATTTAAACACTTTGAAATACTGTTCACATACAAAATATTGAAGCAGACTTGCACCCTTTAGCAAATACACAAATCTTTGCCGTGTTTAGAAGCTAAGGTGTGCGTGCGTGCGTGTTTTCCAGGTGCGTCTGCTGATGGTGAGCCGCATGGCAAAACCAGAGGAGGTGCTGGTGGTGGAAAACGACCAGGGTGAGGTAGTGCGAGAGTTCATGAAGGACACTGACTCGATCAACCTATACAAGAACATGAGAGAGACTCTTGGTAAAAACCAAATATGTTTGGTGTTTGTAAAAAAAATCTTTTAATTTATTTATTTCCCTACTTGATGCTGTCCTAATGTTTAATTTTTTCTTTGCTGTTTGTTCCTTCGCTCCCCCTTTTCCCCCCTATGCATTTTGTAGTGTATCTGACTCATCTGGACTATGCAGATACAGAGAGGATCATGACAGAAAAACTCCATAACCAGGTTAATGGGACAGAGTGGTCCTGGAAAAACCTAAACACCCTGTGCTGGGCCATCGGTTCCATCAGTGGCGCCATGCATGAGGAGGATGAGAAGCGATTCCTTGTCACTGTCATCAAGGTGTTTATTCAGAACATTTCATTAATTATGCATACATAAGTAATACTCTCCAAGTGCATAATTAATTAAGCTCATGCTTTTCTTGTGCTCATCATTGTCTAAATGTTAAAGTAAGTAAGATCACTGTGGTCCCTATTAGGATTTGCTGGGATTGTGTGAGCAGAAGCGAGGAAAGGATAACAAGGCCATCATTGCTTCAAACATTATGTATATTGTTGGCCAGTACCCACGGTTTCTGCGTGCACATTGGAAGTTCCTCAAGACTGTAGTCAACAAACTGTTTGAGTTCATGCATGGTGAGTTACGCAATGTGGTTTTACGAGGCACAACTTTGAATATTTGCCTGCTTTGTGTGTAACTCAACTAAGGCTGTGAAAGATATTCTAAAAGAACATTTACAATAGATTCCAATGCAGCGGTAGTAACTTATGCATATACTTGGTGTATATCACTATAATTTAGAAAAGAAAAATAGTTACATATATGTTGTTTAAACAGGAAAACAAAAGTGTTATTACATGCATATAATCTTGCGTGCCATATGCTGTAATATTTAAAATGCAGAACTTTTTCCTTTCTGGTTTTAGAGACCCATGATGGGGTGCAAGACATGGCATGTGACACGTTCATTAAAATTGCGCAGAAGTGCAGGAGGCATTTTGTGCAGGTGCAGGTCGGAGAGGTTATGCCCTTTATTGACGAGATCCTCAACAATATCAACACCATCATCTGTGACCTCCAGCCACAGCAGGTACGTTATGCTTCAAAAGTCTAATAAAAAAAAAAGAATAATTTTTAAAAAATCTTACCGCAGTCTGTTCTGTAGCTAGATATGAGCGACAGAATTGAGGACTGGAATGAATGATTTTGTTGTTCACTTTACCTGCCCCTGTAGGTGCATACATTCTATGAGGCTGTGGGTTACATGATTGGTGCTCAGACAGACCAGGCTGTACAAGAGCACCTGATTGAGAAGTACATGCTCTTACCCAACCAGGTATGGGACAGCATTATCCAACAGGCCACCAAGGTAAGACATCTCCGCATCCTCACATAGCGAACTATTCAAGATGCCATACTACAGTGCTGTATAATAAACTATTTTGGCCAGAATGTTTAACACATTTGTAGTTTAAGGGTCAACGGATCAAAGTTTCCACGGATCAATGATCAGAGTTTTGTTTGTCAGACACTGTAACCAGGAATAGATTTGTAGCTAATATGATCAGTGGCACACTAGCTGGGTTAAAGCTAGTTTCTAATACAGAACTGGGGAAATTGGTGTGTATTTGACCTCCAAGTAAAGAAATCAGTACTTTAATTAAGAGTTCTCTGCTTGTGTTGCTAGCACAAGCGTTAGACCAGTTTTGTGGGGCGCTTTTTCTGGGCCAGTTTCTCCAGTGTTTCAAATTCCTGTGATCATGATTCTGAACCATTTGTGCAAATAAATGATCATCAAAGCAAGGAAATGTATTACGTACAACAAAATTGTGCCCGGTGTAGTGCAACAGGTGGAGGGATTTGGAAACTTGTGTTTGGGGATTATATTAGAGCTCTAATTGTGCTCTCTAATACTCTTGCTCAGAATGTAGATATTTTGAAAGACCCAGAAACTGTGAAACAGCTCGGAAGCATCCTGAAGACCAACGTAAGGGCATGCAAGGCTGTGGGTCACCCGTTTGTAATCCAGCTGGGACGCATCTACCTGGATATGCTCAACGTCTACAAGTGCCTGAGTGAAAACATCTCTGCAGCTATTCAGACCAACGGTAATTGTGTGTGTCTATTTATATATTTGCATGCTTGTTTAGATTTTTTTTAGTTTAAGTGTGCTCTTTAAAATTGAGTACGTCTCAGAACATTTCTTATTGCGAATGAAATGGCTTTTGGTTTATTGCAGTTACATATTTACAAATGAGCAGTCATTTAAAATATTAAATTGCGTCACGGTGTTTTTTTTTGGTTTTTTTTTACTGGTGAGTGTTGTCAATAGTTTTGTTGGGAAGATTGATACTCTATAAAGCGATGCGAGCGCAGAGGCACAATGGACGCTTGGTACTTAATGTACTTTTGTTTATTCATTCATTTATTGTCTAGCGCTTATCCTGTTCAGGGTTGCAAGGGCGATGGAGTCTATTCCAGCTAATTTAGAGTGTGAGACAGGGTACACAATGGTTAATCGCAGGGCTAACACTTGGAGATAGACAACCATTTACATTCACTACTGTAGCCAATACGTCTATGCCCAATCACATGTCTCTGGAGGTGGGAGGAAAAACCGGCGTACCCAGGGAAAACCCGCGCAAGCATGGGGAGAACATGCAAACTATACACAAACACCCTGGACGGGAATCAAACCCGCCTTCTTGCTGTGAGGCAGGCGTTCTAACCACTCTACCACTGTGCTGCCTAATGTACTGTTACCATTTCATAATCATTTAATGTGTATATACCACTACAGAGAGCCCAAAGAGGTCCATTCTCAAAAGAGTCACCTTAAAGCAGTGTTTCTCAAATAGTGGGGGGGGCGCATGATCCCGAGGAACTGTTTTTTACTACAATCGTCCCGCTTTATGCTATTTCAGTAAATCAGAAAGCACTGTTAGCACGATGTTATGCAGAGGTGTACTTATAATAATTTTATTGACAA
>JAOUQX010000002.1:15782975-15805553 GCA_028566295.1 Liobagrus marginatus
AGGAGTAGAAAGAAAGTGTGTCTGTGTGTGTCTGTATGTGTATGTGTGTGTGTGTGTGTGTGTGTGTGTGTGTGTGTCAGAGATGCAATTTTAGAGAGGAGCAAAAAATGATGGCATGTGCACACAGATACATACTAGCACCTCCTCCGCCTGTGTTCGTCAAACACACATGCACATGTAAAGAGGCTTGGCGGTGTGTAAGGGTGAGGTAAGGGCCACGGGTTCGGTCAGGAAAATCCTGTAAAGGTGACGCTCCGCAAACAGGAAACGACTAAATTTGGACAACAGCATGCAGTTACTGATACGAAACAAGTTTTTTTCAGTGAGGGAGAAAAAAAAAGAGAGGGGACCTGGAGGACGAGGGGGGGGGGGGGAGAGATGCTTTGGTTTATACACTTCTCAGTCGCACTGCTCTCATATCAAGACTATCTCCATTTTGTGTTTGCCAACACCACCACGACCACCACCCCTCCCTCTTCCTTTTTCCTCCATCTCTTTCTCGGCTGGTCTTGAATCTGCAGACACCGGAGCCATTGTACGAGCCTGAAGGGCTTTTTCACTCTGATGTGATATGAACCCAAGCCGGTTAGTCGCTCAGGACACAGACAGCCCGAGATAGATCAACATGCTCAAATGTGTGTGTGTGTGTTTGAGAGAAAGTGAGAAAGTTACCGAAGAGATTTGTAAACCTATTTCTGCTAGGAAAGGGACACACCTGTATGTACGCGCGGTCCGACGATGAGTGCTGCGTATTTTAGATAGTGTTTATAGGTAGTGTTTATATTGAAACACCAGATCGATCTTAAACACCACATGCAAAAACAACGTAAGGACGTAAGCACAACGCTAGCTCGTTCCTTTTTAAGCCGCTAATTAAACTATTGTGCGTTCATACAGTGTATTTCTAATCTCTACTTAATATGTCAGTACTCAAACTTTCCTTATGTTTCCATTCCTGACGCTTGGCCGACGCCTTTATCCAGAGCAACCTACGTTTATCTCTTATTTTTTTTATTTATTTGATCAGTTGATGGTTAATGTGGCAGCTCGGTGGTGCTGGGAATCAAACCCACAATCTTCCGATCAGCAGTCCAACACCCTACCTACTGAGCTCTAGGTTAGATTTCCACATCCTAATGATAATCAGTCGATTCTCCTGTACACATGACACACGTCTGCACACAGCAAACAACATGACTTTTACACTTCCTCCTGTCCTCAGGGAATATTTGACCCCTTTTAAAGTTCATATATTAGAGCTATAGTTTTTATCTGTATGTAATTGCGTGAAACGAACATGATATAACGCAGAAATGATGATTTATTTATTTTGTCATGCTTAAATCAGGAAGACAGGCCGTTTCATGGTTGACGGAAAGACAATATAAAGGTTAAACTCATTTTGTTGGTCGAATTAATTCACAGTTAACAGACTTATACTGAAGATGCTTTTATTTCTGTTAGTGTACACAGGATCATCAGGCTTTGCTAAAAGTTCTGTCATGAAAGCGAATTGATTTACTTTTTTTTTTCTTCATTCTTTAAAAAACAGACATGCATGTAGTGGTCACTTCCTCTTGGATAACTTAACTGCAAATTCTTACACAGGAGTCACAGCCTTTTTTCGCTTTAAATATTTATTACAGTTAATTGCCGCTCGCAGATAGTAGTAGCAACTAGTTAGTTAAAGTTAACAGAGAGGTAATTAATGAAAGATGCTTTACACCAAGTTTGATCAAACAGGTCACATTTTTTTCCTACAGTTTAAAAAAAAGTGTTTTTTTTTTTTATATTAATTAATTAACTAATGCAGATTACTTTCTCGGTCAGCTGTGTTCCTACATCAAGCTAAACCAAGTGTGAAACCGTTAGCATGCCGTGCCGCCTTTGCGGGCTCAGATCTCCGTCTCCGTATCAATTCATTCTTTCTTTCCTTCATTCGTTCATTCGCCGTTTACTCATTTCATCCTGCCATTCATGAGCCGTATCAATGGGATCGATGTAAACCTTTTAACTCCTTCCCTTTCCTGTTTTATTTTCTTTCTTTCTTCCTTCCCTCCTCCTGTGGCCTCGTGCGCCCTCTTTAGCTGATGCACCGTGCACCGAATTTACCGCCCCCCCCCCCTTCCTTTTATAATTTTTTATGATTATATATTTCTTTTTTCTATTTTTTTTTTTTAGCGTCAACTCTGCTCTCCCCAGAAGACTTGGCAGTAATTGGGCCGCTTAATTTATTTACCGTGCGCAGTTCACAGCACATTAGAGAAGGGAGATAATTGAACAAGAATTGTCAAGTGTCTTCTGATATCAGGCACATTACAGAAGGGAGCGCGCCGAAGAGAAAAAACCCCTCCATTTCCATGCAACCATTGTTTATAGTAATTAAGTACACAGATTTATTCCTTGGTCGACTTCCAAGCTTATGGCAAGCGCCATTGTTGTCCTCTATTAATATGTAATCAGTAAATAGTTTAATTTTCTAATCTGCAGTTGGAGAATTCGCTTTCTAACAACTCTTAATTACGCTTGTGCCCTAATGATGCGAGTTCGGGCCGACTCTGCGCTCGGGGCTCTCGCCGCAGCTCACGCTTAATAAACTCGTTAGTCTTTCACCAGCGGGAGACGTGTCCTTCTCATGGAAATAAATAAAACGAATAATAATCAAATAAAATCAGCACCACCGCTACTCTCATCCGGTTTAGCATCACGTCGGCGCGTTTATTGTCATTCTGTTTTCTATCTTTTTTTTTTTTCTTTCGAATAAACCCATCACATATGAATGGATTAACCAGTGATGGGAGTTTAAAAAAGCTCTATTCACTCTCAGGATGGTCAATTTGTTCGCACCACAATGTGTTTCGGTGTTGTATTGAAATTTTTATCAGCCCCGTTTTTGTTATTGGCCCGGCTTTTTTGGCGCATCTGCTTGACATTCATCTCTATTTATGCATTCGTGCGCACATATGATTTTCAAATCGCCTTCAAACCAGCACAATGGACGCAATTATGGAAAAAAAAAAAAAGGCTTCTAAAGACACTCTGTGAACTCGCAGGTACCAAGCGCTTGATAAGACAGATAACCAAAAAACGGCGAGTGAAAGGGAACAGGACGAGTTTTAGCTGAGATTAACATATGTTTAAAAATTGCACTCGAGCCTGATAAGACTTACACAGGTTTTATTGCACTCTAATCCCTCTCTTTTTTTTCCCCCTTTCGTTCATCTCAGTCGCAGATATTCATACAAGAAGCGTATCGCCAGATCGGTGTAGCGCACGGACAAACCGTCTCGTTATAACGCGTCGCAATGCGTTATAACGCATCATGCAGAGTTTGTCCTGCCGTGTGGTTAATTGCAGCTTTCGCACGTTATTAATACGAGTCCGCAGTTTGTTTCTTATTTTCTTATATGATTTAACTGTCGGCTTGTTTGTGTCTAAACCTCAGACCCAAACCGTTTTAGTTTGTGTGCAGGGTTCCACTAACATCCACCCCTTTAGTTAGCGGAAGGTTTAAGCTCGGCTACGTGAGCCGCATGGAGATTCGGCCTCCGAGCTCGGGCAACACACAAACAGCCCGCGCCACTTTAAGTATATTATCAGGCGAGTTCTTTCAGAAACGTATTGCTTAAAGAAGCTTAACATTAATTATTGTAACTTGGGTAAGATTACATCCACAGCGGCCGTGTAAGCGGTGGCGTACTCCTCTTGACCTCCTATGAAAGAGCTTAAAGACACAAGAATGGCATTTCCCCGTAGCATTAATGGGATAACCGGTATAATCTTTCAACAGTAAGAGTGGAAAAAAGTGTTTAGAGTGTAATACCTGTCATTCTGTGGAGGATGGTGTATTTTGGAATGAACACACACAGGCACGCACACGCGCACCAGTTAATGCCGTCGTCTTGTTTGCGAACTCGCTCTTTCTTGCTTACGCTTTCTGAGCTCGGGACCTTGTCCACTCTAATTTTAAAGACCAAAGATTCATTTAGCCTCCCCACCAAGCATGTGCGCCGAGCGGCAGTAAGTAAGCCTGGAGACAAACGCAGGAATTTACCTCATAAAGCCGATCAATTGGAGCGTCCAGATCAGGAGGTGACGCGCTCTTCAGCTTTAATGCAGGATTCGAGCAAACTAAAACAACATAGTTAACCGTTTTCAGTGTGTTTACTGTCTTGGCTTTATTTCAGTCACCTTGTTGCGTCCTATTTATTATTCTACTTAAGTAACCTCGTGTTGGTGACTTGTTGCTCTGCTGTTTGCTTCGTTGCTCTTTGGTGAATGTAGTTAAAGAAAGTTTTCTGAATCGTGACCCACTGAAACCGGTGGATTACCATCGAGAGAGAAGGAGCTCGATTCTGAGACACACTCATCGGTCTCGCGACACCTTTCTGCAGTTTGTTCACCGGAAGAGTGAAGGCACGTTACCGATAACTTTTCTTGCACTCCAGCACCACCAGCCCCCTCCCATTCCCATTCCCACACCATCTACATCTCCCCCACATGAGGACAGGGTTTTTATTCCTCCTCCATTCGGTCTTGTGTCAGCCTTTCAAACATTCTTGAACACTTGGATAAAAGGGGATTTTTAGGAAGATTAGGGAACGGGATCCTCCAGGCATTGTCTGAAAATCTTAAGATAAAACGCGCGCAGTGGATGGAGGCAGTGGGGTGGGGGATGGGTGTGTTTTGTTGCTTGCTGCAGATAGGCCTTTTTATTCACACATGTCTAATATAGATTTATTATTGTTTTGTTTTATAAGCCTGTGGAGGTTATGACTAATCTCTGTAGTCTCTCCCGTTCGATTCGCTTTCGATTTCCCTCTCTTTACTTCTCTCACACCTCTTTTTTTTTTTTTTTCATTATTTTATTGTCAGTCTGGAGTTGATATAAACGGCGTAGCGGACAGCTTGCGATAGACCCGATTAGCATTTTCAAAAGGCACCACAACGATGCTGCTTGTTATAATCTCTCTTTTATTGAAGCATCTCGAAGGCCTTTTCATCATTCCAGTAGCACTCAGCCAAAGCTTCGAGTGTCTGAGCCTGCAAAAGCTGCTATGATGCAGACATGCAGCCAAAAACACACTAATCTTGTCTTTTTTACAATTACGCTGTAGCACTGTTGTTTTGTTCGCAAGCTTTATTACCAACCATATTTTTATAATATATATGGTTTATTTTTCTCTTTTTCGCTTGTATGCAGGTGGACATCAGTCCTAACAGTTATCATGAATCAGTTAAATGGTTGTTTGCCCTCTCAGTCTGTGCCGAAATTGACAAATTAAGGCCTTAGCAAACCAGTTTGGGTGCGCCGAGCCCCATTTACGTAATTGATCATTATTTGCTTAACAAATCGTCAGTGACTGACGACATAATTGAATATTATCCATGCGGTCCATTAACAGACCTTTTCATATGGTAACCGATTAAGACACACTTTACAATTAAGTGTAATGACACGGGAGGAGGGGGCAGGCCTGTAATTAGGGCTTTCATGTGCTAACAGGCCCTGCTATGCTAGCCCGGTTGTTGTTCATTTGCCTTTGTATGAGGCCTGCACATTCCTGGTGCTCGAATCCCAAAGCCAAACGAGCTTATTTTATCTAATGGAAACGACAATTTAAACGCCATTGTCTCGCTGTTAGGAGGAGATGAAGAGATAGCCGAGGAATTGAGTTCTGTACTTACAGTAGGGGAGGGGGACTCATTATCAATTTGTCCTTAAGCAAACCTGAGCAAGTGTTAGGGGGAGAAAAGAAAACGACAGATTCGGATTCCTGCAGATATGGAAAGCAGGGCTAATAGTGTTAGCACGTCCATTTGTCGCTCGGGTTAATTCATTAAGCAGACAGGGCGGTGACTGTGTTGGCCTTGTTGAAAAGTGTGCAATATGACACTGCTCAAATTTGTTCTAGCGCATAGCCTGAGGGAAGAAGAGAGAGACACTGGGGGTCCTAATGCAGGGGGAGGGGCAACTTATCAACTAGGAACTGCGGGGAGTGGCAATACACACACTGACACTCTGGCACCTCCACCTAACTCACTTATCTCCTTTTCCTCTCATCTCTTTACACCAGAATTGGTTCTCTCTCTCTCTCTCTCACACACACACACACACACACACACTTTTTTCCCCCCATCATGATCACTCAGTGTCAGGACTTTAATGAAATGATCCGTTCAAAAGAGAATACAGAATTTATTTATAACCCTCAATTATTTAATGAAAACTTCGCTTGAACTTTGCTTGAGCCAAAGAAATCCACCGGAACAATCTAACATTATTATTCACACTCACACACTTGTTTTGCTATTGTACTGAGGACAATCAATTGTAATGGTTTTCATAATGTACAAACTGTAAATTCTATCTCCCTATCCTAGTCCTAAACCTACACAGCACACACACACACCTACCCTACCCCTACTCCTAAACCTACACAGCACACACACACACATACACACACACACACCTAACCTACCCCTGCTCCTAAACCTAAGCATCTCACACACGCACACACCTACCCTGCCCCTACTCCTAAACCTACACACACACACACACACACACCTACCCAACCCCTACTTCTGTATTTTTACATTTAGTATGTATTTAAAGCTATTTTACTTATGGGGACTCATAAAATGCCCCCATAAAACATGCTTATGTCATTATACACATTTGTGTCCTCATAAATTCATGATTGATCTGTCTCCAATGGTTTAAATCTTACTGCTCTACTTGTTCTTCTTTCTCTTTCTATCCCCCACCTTCTTCTTCTTCTTCTCTTGATTTATCTTGGCCTTCTTTGTATCCTTTTCTTTCCTGTCCATCTTTTTTTTCTTTCTCGTCATCTTCCACTTATTATTCCTTTTTTAACACTACTCTTATATATCCACTTGATTCTTTTTTTCTTCTTCCTTGTCCTCTTCTTCTCCTCCTTGTTTTACTTCCTTGTGTTATATTTCATCTTTCACTACTTTACCCGTCA
Source organism: Liobagrus marginatus (assembly GCA_028566295.1). Taxonomy (NCBI): domain Eukaryota; kingdom Metazoa; phylum Chordata; class Actinopteri; order Siluriformes; family Amblycipitidae; genus Liobagrus; species Liobagrus marginatus. The sequence goes on from JAOUQX010000002.1 coordinate 15,789,965, forward strand.
CTTGTGTCCTGGCAATGTCCGATCACATGTACTAAAAGTTCTGTGTGCTATTTAAAAAAAAATCAATGACGTAGATGTAATCTATAATACCTAATATTACCCCCAGTTATGTAACTGTTTAAATATTAAACATATTTAGTTAAATATGAGCTGACCTTGCTATTTAACAAAAATGATTATCAGAAAACAAGCTACATCTGTAGCTTAGCCTTGAAACATATCATTTATAAAGAACTCATTGGAAATATGTTTTTGTTTTCTTTCACCACCATCGATTTGACTGGATTTTGAGCTCCGCTGAGCATTATTTTTAATAGTAGCCTACTGTTTGATTTCTTCATGGTGGCTGTCAGGTCCTGAATTCCCGTTAATCTATAGGCAGTTTAAAATGCTCTTATTACGTGTATTGCGCTTAACACATTCTAAGTTAACTGCTTTCTAAATAAAACTGTAGCAAACCTGCGTAAATATTCAGAGCTAATGGTTAAGTGCCTGTAATAGAGCAAGGCGTTAATCCATCGACGGAGCTCTAATGAAGGAAATGACAGAGGGGGCGGTGCCTCAGGACGCAGATGTAGGTAGCATACATCGCAGGATTAAACTCTGTAGTTGTAGGAGTGAGCATCTGTCCTGCTTCGTGGTAGACGGATTTTTGTTTTTTAATCTAGGGCAAATCTATTTTAAAAAACATATTTTTGGTTTATGTTCCTCTCACATTGCAGTAATGATTACAGCCAAGGGTTGGCAAAGGTGCACTTGTTTACAGCAGTGTTCAAGAGTCCAGCTGAACCGGTTCCATTTGGCTACGTCAAAGCTTTTTTTTTTTTTTCGTCGTGCAAACACAGATCCATATGCATGTCTTCCTTCTGCGGTGCTCCAGGAGCGCTTTCTACCAACACTTTACCCTATCATGCCAATAAGCCTTTCCTCTGTCAACTAATCAGTGCCTCAGATGGATGCATTCCGGCTCTATGCAAATCTATTTACATTGGAATAGCACTGTTCGGGAGGTTGGGGGGTTTTGGTGTTTGTGATCTTAAACCCAGACACCAGAGCCGGGGAAAAGAGAATACCCAAGGCCAACAAATAAATGAAAGTTTGCCCAAATCCGTCAGATAATGGCCACTGTGTTCTGACTAACCACGGCGGAGAGATAAACGCAGGGATTACTCTGGGGTTTTGCATCAGTTGCTTTCTGCTGGGTGGCCTCACTTGTCAAAAAGGAGATGAATGCAGGGAAAAGAGAAAAAAAATCATTTGACGCAAGAACATTCACATGGCACATTGAGAAAAGGAGTACGGCTAATTCCATCAAAGCTGGAGAAATCAAGTATTAATTTATTCTGCACCCACCGCCCCTCACTCACTGCTGTAGCTATTGTTGCTTCGATTGTTGATCACTTTGGTAACATGGGATCCAAGCCACTTTCGAAGGCAGTGTGGCATTAAGGCGAAACTTTTTGCGCCACCAAATTATTGATGCTGAACACTTCGTAAGCGTTATCGGGTTATAGCAGAAAAACGTAAACGATCACAGCAGGGTGCTGCGTTTTGGGTACCAAAAATAGCCCTGTGTCCTGCAGTAAATATAGCTTTACATTTTAAACAGAATTTTAACTAAACTGGTTGCAGCTATTAAACAATGGGTGTAAATTTAGCAAATCCATTAGACGAGCTTGAATCATGGCTTGAATATTGAATTGTTTATTCTCACATTGCCCAATAATAGCCTTTTTTTTGTTTGTTTGTTTAAGTCGCAACAACTCATGACTTCTACTAAGTAAAGAAGAAGAATAGAAGTAGAAGAAGAATTCTAATAAGATGGCGTCTGTCAAATTGATAGGGATCATTTTGGGATCATTTTCAATTCAGAAGTGTCTATGTATCACCAAGTGGGTATTGATACTTGCTCCTGTTAATTAATCCATTTATTTATTTTTCACATCTAGAGAGCTCGAGCTTGGCAGATCCGGCGTAGCGCGACGTTAGCAAAAGTGTGGCGAGATGCCGAGATGTGCCACTTGAATGGAAGGCTTTAAGGGGCAACATATTACAACTTGCATGCAGTTTTTTTCTCAGCTCTGGGGGAAATGAGCTGTTGACATACTCCCGGGTCATCATTCGAGATAGTAGGCATCTAGACCTTTATCCATTTCAGTACATCTAGGGAAGGCTAAAGTAAAATGGTGATGCAGACTGTTGGCACTGAGGGTTTTTCCCCCAGCTCTCTGATAAGGAGTTGCTAAAACAGCATGATTATAGGTGCAGGATTAGCTCTGTTTGCTAACAGATGGTATGCTAGACAGCCATGTTGTTTGATTAAATGTAGCATGTTGATATTCGAAAGCTTATTCTGCTGTTTTACTAAAAACTGTCAGATTTTCTGTCGGAAATCTGGTGATTAAGGCTAGTGGATATTTAGGGAATTAGCCACTTTGAGAAGTGTATCTTAAAATGAATTGTTTTCACATACCAGCATGTCCTGATATTTATTTTACGTACACAAATTACGATTGCAAAAAGTATTTTTAAAGCATGATGCCATTTTTTATCAGTGCATTTTATGTAATTAAGTTATATTATTTTGTATGTAATTATATTTATCCTCAAAAATGAATGCATTTAATTATATGTTGTGGATCATTCACCAACAAACTGTTTTGACTTGCACTTAACATCAGTATCATCCTTGGCAGCTGCCATTTTTAAAAGAAAAAATAAAACAGCATAAATCTTGTAACATTAGCCAGAAACTGAAAAACACAACCTAATGAAGACTTTACTGTGGCAGAAAACGTACTGAAATTGGAGACTCCTTCTGTTAAATGGTAAATAAACCTTTGCTATAGAGGGCATCACCTTATCAACAAATATCCTTATTTCACTGTTAAATAGCAACTTGATTAAACTATATTTACGATTAGTCTGGACTTAGTTGGAGTTTGACGTTACCATGGAAACCAGAATGTTAGTCTGAGTGCATTAATAACTAAATTACAGCTCTCATGGCTGTTCAAGCTGCTGTCATACAGAACGAATCAACAGCTTGTGGACGATCAGGAACAAGAATTCGACAAGAGTATTGTATCTTGGTGTGTAAATGCAAGGAAGGAACATAATCATTCGTACTCACGAACTCTCCATCCTACAATATTCAGAGTATGTTCTTCGTTATTAACAAAAAATTCCCTATAATTCTCTTGTGTAAGCCAGGGCTAGTATAGCGCCCCGCTGTGAGGTAGACCCAGAGGAAAGACAAAAGCACAATGAAACAGAGAGCTTACCACCAACCGCTCGCGCTGGAGCTCTAGAGCAGGGCTGCTATACATCTCGGCCTCTCCAATTCTGTCCCGATGCTAATGAGCCGGCTCTGATCTTTCCTTCGCTTCCCATGTTTTCAACATCTTCAAGGACCACATGTCGCTAGCAAAATAAAGACAACTAAATGAGAATTTTTAGCGCTTTTTGTGTCGGCCCTGCTCAGACTCTTTCAGTCAGCGTCACTCATTTGATCTTCCCTCTGAGGGAAGAAAGGAGAGAAAAATGGAAGAAATGGAGAGAGAGAGAAAAAAAAAGAAGTGCAACCCGGAGTTGGAGATGGTGTTAGAGGGAGGGGAGGTGGAGGAGTGCGAGTTTTAGGTGTCGCTAACTTTCCAAGTTTGAAATGTGTTAAGACTTAAATGATATCTGAATCTCAAATATGTTCTGCATTCAATCTTTACAAAATGACTTTTCACAAAAACGAAAAAAAAGCTGTATTTTCAGATACAAGGGAACTCCTAGTTACCCCAACACACCCCAACCCCACTCGCTATTTTCTGCCAAAGCTCAATAATATCACTGACACACCACAGAGTCCACTTGAAAGATCCCAAACAAGGGCATGAGATAAAGGGTGAAAGAACTTCCCGGTCTCCTGCTGGGAGTGGAACCTGAATTCTCTCTCTTTAACAGCGGCGTTCTCTAGAAAAGGCATTGGGAAGTACCTCGCATTAGCTCTGGAGATCACTAGTTAATAGGATGATGTCTTTTAGCTTTTGTTATGAGATTATTAACCCGGGATAGGTTGCCATTCTTATCTGAGCCACGACTTGGAGAGCCTGTTGAGCACGAGTGCCAAAACGCATTGTTCCTGGCTTCTTATTGTTCAGACCCTTTTAATGAAAGACTTTTTTTTTCCTCCGAGGGCTTCACCAGGTGATCATTCTTGCACCGCTCTCTCATCTGCCACTTGTGTAATATTAATTACCTGAAGGGTCTTGCTTTTTCCCCCAAAAGCCCTTAAGCGCAAACTCTGTGTTTAATACAGACCCAAAGTGGCGCGAATGGCGAAGTTATAGGAATAGTGAAAATAAGACTAAAAGCAGGTGAATTGGATCTTTTTTTTTTTTTTTACCTTCAAACCAAAGAGGCTCATTTGGGAGACCCGTAATTTGCCTTGCTTTTGTTACGACTCGATCATTAGGTTAATTTTGTGTGGGTTTTATTATTTTTCTGTACCACATTTCAACTCACAGTTGTAGTTCACATATTTGGTTCAGCTGTTGGTTTTGTACATTTTTCCAACAGTTTGTCCATATTTCTGATAAAGTGTAACGGTCACACATGTACATTCTGTCATTATGCTCGTCTAACCCCACCCCTCCTACCCACACCCATATCATCATCTGGACTCATAGGTGCTTAGACTGTCTCGATTTATTTGCTGTAGCTACAATTTATAGATTAACATACAAGTATTTAACAGCGTTCACCTTACAGACGTCCTCACTTGTCATGTATTCATTCCATGACTTTTTCTAGTTTGTCCATCACTATGCATCACTTTAATATTTCAGCAGGACTGACAAGAAGCGTAATAGTTGTTTTGTAACGTAAACTGTCTGTCCAGGCCGTGCGATAGCGGCCAGGGATTAAGGCGAAAGGTGCAGCCCCGGCTAGCCGATAGTCTGTCAGGCCGCGATAATGTTTATTGATTTTTTTTTTTTTTTAATGCAGTTTAATAGAGTGGGGGTTTGCAGACACATTTGCGATCGCTAAAGGTTGATAGACGGAATGAAAATTTTCATTTCTTCTGCTTTCATACAAAAATGAGCAACATGTAAAATGAACAAAATGGAGATATTAGCAGAAAGAAGTCTATTATCAGCTGGCTGTTTGTTTTACCCTTCGACTGCGAGGTGTCTTGGTCCTTAGCTCGGGAGTCAGGGCTGTTTGCAGAGTGGCTGTTTGCATTCTCAGCAGTAAGGAGACAGACAAGTGTGACATATTAGAGGGAACCCTATCTTCAAACAATTACATGAATGACAGCGCGATAATGCTGTATGTATAGCTGCAGACTTTTCGCTCATTAAAATCGACTTTGTCCATCCCGGTAGCGTCTCACCCCACAGTTTAAGAGCGCTTATTTTTATGAATTCTTTCTTTTAAGCTGCAATGCAAGCACGTTAGGCCAACAACACCAGTGGCAAATTGAAATCCTGCTCGTGTAGGGGATCGGAGCGTTATTCCGGATTTGACATACTTGTGTTCGAATCTATTGGAATTACACTGACTCCAATTTATTCATGTATAAAATGGGATAAGAATATTTGTTGGGTTCAATATATTGTTTTAATATATTAATAGCATCTCATGGTAATGTGTATTATATTAATAATCCTACGTCGTAAATAATCTGATTAGTATGATTCATCTGATTATTCTATGCTAGAATAGGAACATTGAGTAGTATATGAATAGCATTACTATAGCTACTATTTAACCTGAGCATTGAGCTATACGGAAACAAACATAATTATGCAATCAGTATTATAAACAGTAATATTATAATTCAAATACCAACAGTATTAATAGCAGTTCAATCTGGGGAGTACAAACAGAGGTCAGCTCAGATGTTTTGTGTTTTTGCTTCACCCCAACACTCTTTAATAATTGAATATTAGAGAATACTTGAGAATATTGGAATCGTTTAGTAGGACATTAGAATCACTTTTACTGTATAGTGATTTTGAACTTTTAATTTGAAATATACTTTATGGCATTGATTTAATTAGTCTGTCTTCCTCTCTCTTTTCTTTTAACCTCCTACAACCTAATGCCCTCAAACGTGGACATAAAAAGCCGACCAAACCAAAGCTCGGGTCATAGGATGATAAAAACACAAAAAAAAAGATTGATACATTAATACATTATTGTATTATAAATATACACACAAAAAAAAATATATATATATATATATGTATATACAAATAATGCATTATTGACTTCATACGAGTGTGATCACACATCAAATGGATTAGTGTTTATTTATTATTTAGTGTCGACTAGTAATAATGAACATTTATTACATTAATATTACTAATTGCCATACCTGACATCTTAACCAGATAGTCCTAATAATACTGCTTATGCTACTTACTTCTTACTTTATTAGTTAATACTTGACTAATATTATCTTCACTATCATTACTACTGCTGTACACACACACGTGTACTACTTTCACTATATCTACTTATTATTTATTCAGTATATATCGTAAACTAGTTAATCATTATAATCGGATTATCCTGTTGAGTTGTAATAATAGTATTATCATCAATCCATTTGCTTATCTTTACAAATACAAACTTTGCCTAATATCTGATTCATCCTATTACTTTGTAACAAAGACTTATGATGATTGTTGAATTAGTGTGTGAATACACTTTTATCTACACTATTAATGTGACCCTAATGGTGTGATTATACTGTCGCCTTTTAATAGTAAATGTATAATTGGTATTCGTTGTAACAGTAAATACTCATATAATATTAATACTAGAACTGACGTCTGTTAATTCACCAGTTTGTACTAACAACACTAGTACACTGGTATTGGTATAAATTTGATGTTAGGAAGCTATTATACACAATTTTATTTAGGTATTGTAGAGTATTTGAATACTTTAGATGAATTATAACATGAATATGAATATGAATTATAACAGCTAATACTAACAATACTCTTTACACTAACTGATTAATATGTGTACGCTGTGTTTAATAAGTACATAGTATAGAAATAATGCTGATGCAGTACTAATGTGATTGCAGTAACGTGTGACTCCTTTTCTACATTTTTTCGTTTAGCTCTGCTGTTCGAGAAGATCAAGAGCTCTGGCTTCTTTTTTATTTTCTAAGCCTATGACATGCCTTGTTGCTTTCTTGCTCTCGGTGCTCACTTAAAAGCTCGGAGGGGAACGAGGTTTGTGCTTAACCAGTTTGGCCTAACTGAGGAAGAAATGTGTTGTGTCCATTCTGAAGCTAGCGACGGGCCCCACGGTCCACAATGGACTCAGCTTTATCCTGAGATTAGGTATTGTGCCTAAAGCCAAACTCCTTTCCTTCAGGCCGGCGCGAGGCTAGTGCGGCCCTTTCATTTCACGCTAACAAGACTTCTCCATGCCACAGCCCCACTCCAAGTAATTAAATCAATCCTTTTGTACTTACCGCTCTCTTTCTCTTTACCTCTCTCTCTATCTCCCTCTCACTCTCTCTCTCTGTGCGTTGATGAACAAGGACCTGCTTATTGCCTTCATGCATATTCAGAAATACTCGCTAACTGCCTTTTAATGAGGTCCTGCTCAGTTGCACACAACAATGATCATCTTGTTCTTTTCTTTTCCTTTTCTTTTCTTCTTACTCACTCGCACTTTCCCTCATCAGAACAATCGAGCGTAGACATGATGCAGACGGAGACGACAAAACGAGACTCAGCCCCACTTGGATTGTCAGTTATTTAACCAAAAAAAAAAAAAAGTGCCGTTTCTGCACAGAACTTGAGATCTAGCCCTTAAAACTCCGATAGACAAATTGGATTATTGTGTATTGGATTAGACAGGAAACTGCTTGGATAAGAAACGAGAAGAGGTTGCTGTGATCACAGGGTTTTAATATATTTCTTTTCTTTTCAGTTTTGTTCCCCCTCTTCTTTCTCTCTTTCTCCCCCTCCCCTCCTTTCCCTCCTTTTACAGAGAAAAGAAACCTCTCTCACCAGATCCAGGATTAATTTGTAATTGTTCTCGTTCCTTAATACTATTGGCAAGATTATTGTCTAAATCAAATGAGAGGAATATTGTAATTAAACAAAAAGACACCCGGACAATCCCCCCTTCTTGTTGATCTTTCTGAGGTGCACTTTCATGTTCAGATTTTTGTATTTTATTCTTACATTTTTCTTATCTTTTTTTTTTAGTTATTTTATTTTTTTTTTTTAAGAACAGCTTTCATCTAATTCATTTTCCATTTCTGTCTCTCTCGTCCTAGGGATTGGGAAAGTGAATGAATGAAGGTTGTTAAACTTTGTGAGACAACAAATCGCACATTGCCCATATACGTTTATGCTATTGCATAGAATACACGCATTATAAACATAATAGCTGAACTGGTAAAACTAAATACCAAATGTATCTGAAGACCATTTACACCTTTAATACATACATGCTACGCCTGGCAGGGACTAAACGGCGTGAGTGTGTATGTGCGTGTGTGAGAGAGAGAGAGAGAGAGAGAGAGAGAGAGAAGGCAGCTGAATGTGTGTACTATGAGGGGATTTCATTAATGCTATCTGGTGTGAATGTAACAGTGGCTGTGATGCTTATCTTAATCTTATTTGGCTATAGAGGCTGGTTCAGCCAGGCACGGCCACGAGCCCTCAGGACACACACACACACACACATACACACACTTCTATCCATACATATACACTGCTTGCTCCGTCGGCGTGTTGTTGTTTTTTTAATATACATATTTCGGTTGGTGTGCATTGCAGTGAATTAGAAAGATAAGTAGAAATGATTATAACTATTAATGATCTTTAGCTATTACTATATCTTTACCGCAGTAAATCGATGTAGCGCTTTACTTTTTCAAACAATGTATGGCTGTAGACATTACATGATTACACGATTCTGTTAGTAGTAGTAGTAGTAGCCTGTGATGCACATAATTGTGTGTGTTATGCACATGGTTTTTATGTAATGAGCTTTTTGCTACCACTAGCTCTGAATTACTGTCATAACCAGCATGGGTCAAGTTCTGTGTTTGTGTAAGCGTGTGAAACACGGTGTCATTATGCGCTATGTGTTCCTGTTGTTCTAGCTGAGCACATACACACACACACACACGCCGTCTGTGGATATGGCCCTAGCGACGCGCCTCCTAATCCGCCGTTTCCTCCCAAAATCACACAAGCTTAATATTACCATTTATTACTTGCTTGTTTCATTCGGAGCTACAATGGCCTGTCAGTGAGCGCTTTATCCGTTTCCACTGTTTAATAGTTGAATTCGATAATTCCGGAGCTGATTCCTGAATCCCAGAATTTTTATTCCCATTGCGCCCCCCCCCCCCTTCCTAAAGTTATCAGAAAAGCATGAATATAAATTAAACCGTCTGTGTAGAGTTGTTTGTATGTACATGGGCTTTTTTTTTCTTCTTTGAAGTGATGCTCGTCACAGAGCTTTGAAGGGTCTGATGATGTCATGCGACTGACAAATCCGTCAAAGTCACATGGTGCAAGGGCGGGATGAGGAGGAAATGAGCAACGGCATGGCATCTCATTCAATTCTCATCCCTGTAGTAAAACATATCCCCTATATGAGCCCTGCTGCTTGTATGTTTTCCTGTCATGTGCCACTGACCTCCGTTTGACCTTGACCCCCTTTATTGAAACCGTTGAATATTATGGAAGAACGTTTTAGCGTTTAGAGGCATTCAGTAATTGCGCTTTAATTCCACTCAGTCCTGTCTGCACGGGTCTGCACGATAACTTAGCTTAAAGAAAAAGGTGTTTGGACACTAAGTCTGTTGTTGATGTTGTCAGACATATAAAGGTATTAGAGAGCTAATGAGTAGAGAGGGTGATTACATAAGCTTAAGGGATCTTTCATCTTCTTGTTACTTTCATCCTCCTTCAAAGAAATCCTTAGCGGCGCTGGAATGCTCAGAACGGTGATGGTGGCGCTGCTGGGGCTCCAGCCCACTTAACCGATTTTGTGTAACACTCTCGCTTGCGCTTAATAAGTGATCAAATTGATAGTGGAGAAATTAGCAACTTATGGAAAGCAAACTTCTCAGAAAGAGTCTGCCCTGGTCTAGATGATCTCATGTTTTAACTTGTACAGACTTGACTTTGTAACCTGTTTTCTACTGTTTGACGTGGTAGAATGCTCGGTGTAGAAAGGCATGTTGTGTGTGTTTACACCGCACCGATGTTGATGTTTGCGGAGTCCTCCGTGGTGTGTATCTACACCGCCCTCGTGTACCTCGTGCATCTTGCGCTTCCTATTTTCTCCTTGTAGGTTTAATAAATTCGGTGTGTATGGATGAGACCCGAATAACAAATGTTTTAAAAAATTGACCTAACTTGAAATATTCCGTCTCCAGTCTGGAGATTGTCGGCGCGGCTGGTTTCTGAAGCGGCACAAAGTCTCCACGTTAATCCCAGCTAGTGTGGGAACAAAACAGGCCGCCTGTAATCCGGCCTCCTAATCCAGCATAGTTTTATTGACAATGGCAGCATCGTGTGAAGTGTCTAATACGCTGCCGCCGAACACACATCTGGCCGGCTCCCTAACTTGCGTGTCGGTCTGTTGCGACCGAGAAAGAGTCGGCGGGCTAATCTCATTTGATGTACTTCAGTTCGGGGAGAGGGGAAGGGTTTGGAAAACATTTATGGTCAAGAATTAAAAAAAGAAAAACAAATTTTTAACGAAGTAAAAAAATTAGAACGAGATGTGATTACCGAAATGATCGTTATTATTAGCTATGAAGTATATTAATACATTAGTAGATTAGTACATTAATAAACAATGTAGTGATGCTATATCATACCAATGTGTATTTATAACGCTTTAAACCAACACTTTTGTAGAGTAGTTTGAAGTTTAATAGCAAACACCCGACACATACAAGTAAAGCACTTTTGGAATCCCTCATTTGCATATTAGATTTTTAAAACATTGGCGACTTTAAAAAAGCTGCATGTTTTGTATTAATTATGCCGATTTTAATCGGTCATCTTGTGCAATCTCGAATACTGTTCCCGTTTTTTTCCATGATGATGAATGTTAATGCTAAATCTAATTTATTTGTAATCTAAAAAGAAACATTTTTTTTAAATCCTGCTTTCTTTCTTTGTTTATTAATCAAGATTACTGCTGTGTGTTGTTTGGGTTTTTTTCCTAGCAATTTTAGCAACAGACATGGTCCCGATGTACAAATCGGTTTCAATTCAGGAGATTAAATGTAGATTTTAATTGAGATTAAATTAGACTTAAATTGATCCCTAATGAGGAAGCCAGAGGTGACGGAGGTGAGGAAAAGCTCCCTAAGACAATATGAGGAAATGTTGCACCATTCCGTAGACTAGACAAGCACAGTGTTCATCAGGTAGTAGTGTAAAATGGCTGCTGTTACTATACAACAAATTACTGATCGCAGTCATTTTTAGAAAGGATTATACACGATCATGGCTGCTAATGGATTCTTATTAAAGCGAGAATAAAGGAAATAATCAGGATTGTATGTATTGTAAAGGATCATGCTCTCTTAGTAGCCATGCCTCTGCCATATGGCCTCTTACGTTTTACTTTTGTGTGGGTGTGTGTGGGTGTGTGTGTGTGTGTGCGCGCACATTCACTCTCTCCTATAGGGAAGAATAAGGAGGAGGAGGAGGCCATGATGCAGGAGTGGTTCACGCTGGTGAATAAGAAGAACGCTCTGATCCGGCGCCAGAATCAGCTCTCTCTGCTGTGAGTTCCTGTTTGCCCTCTTCAGCCACTTCCTCTCTCGCCCTGTTCCTCCTGCTCTACGTTTCTCTCTCTTTCTCTCATTTGCTTTTTTCTCACGGCGAAGCGTCACCGGCGACGTACACACACTGTTAACGTTGAGACGCCTCCGCTTTAAAACCCGTCGACCCTCTGGGACACGGACGCAGGATGAAGGTCAGCCGATGAAGGGCACAGCGGCTTATTCCTCCACTCCACTCCCCCTACCCCGGATCGGGCGGAAAAATGAAATCACGTCACTCACCTCACGGCTCTAATGAAATTCGGTGCTGGGGTTATTTCAGCCATTAGTCGTATTGGATCAACCGGCACTGACTTAAGAGTTATTTGAAAGCGAACGTGAACACGACTCGACTGCTGTAACCGATTGTGTCATTTTAACGGCTCAATTTATTCCAAATGTCTATTATGAAACCGTACATTCCGTACTGATTTGATTGAATGAGAGAAAAGATCATTGTTGTGTAATCGTTTCGTTAAATGGGACTAAATCCAGGTCAGCTTTTTAATTCCGGAGAGGGAGGGAGCGTTCCCTAACTCGCGCAAACGCCAAACCGAAGCGTCCTTAATCGTATTATATCATTGAGGGTAAAAATGAAAACGCACCTCTAAGTGCGTGCTCACTTAAAAGAGTCCTGATTATTATTATTATTATTATTATTATAATACCTTTTCATTTCGCTCTTTGTCAGCGAACAGACTCGAAAGGACGAATTCTATTAGAGAATTGCGGAATGACCTCATTTCCAATACGTTTGAAAGAGCTGGAATTAAATTTGCTCGTTGACACCCTCTCTTACATTCTTTCCTTTCTTAATCGCAGCGCTTTTCTCCGCTGTCCTATCGCCCCGACCAGCCCTCGCCGCGGCCCGTTCGGGTATCACTTATTTGCAGTAGATTAATGTGGCGCGCCGAGGTGTCGGCGAGTGCTCGAATCAATGTTTATTAAAGGTTTCTTTAAGTGTTTAATGATTTCGTAATTAACATATTGATGAACTTTTACAACTTGCCCAGGGAGAGGGAGCATGATCTGGAGAGGCGCTTCGAGCTGTTGAACCGGGAGTTAAGAGCAATGCTGGCGATTGAAGGTAAGCGAGAGTGGATTTGGGGGATGGAGGGGTGAAAAAAAGAGGGAGGAGGTTAAACAAAACGTTGTGTGAGAGAAAGACCAAAAAAAAAGTTTTTCTTTTACCTCATCTTCTCTCTGCCTCGGTCATCACCTTTTCAACAATAACCGACCACTAACCCTAACCCTTGAGGAGTTTTCCTTTTTTTCCCACACGTTTTTATTGTGTTAAATATAAAATATAACTAAGTGATTCTCCTGAGTGTGTTTGGTGTTATTAAGTGAAAATGTTATGTAAGCATCAATACTGCGCCTGTGTGATTCCGCCCTAAGGCAACACGGACTGCCGCTGTATTCGTATTAGCTTCATAAGCTTCTTCTGGTTTTTTTTTTCTTGTTTTTTTTTTTTATAGAGTGTATGTTATCCAACCCAGAGAAGACGCGAAAGGAAAAAAAGCCTGTATCAAAGTTGCCTGGTTAACTTTAATCCCTTTGACTGTTTCCCTTCTTTCGCAAAATGAACCTTTCGCAATCGATGCAAATTGATTTTGCTATTCGATGGTGACCCCTCGCACCCCTCGGCTAGCCATGGTCATTTCTTTCTGCACCTGATAAGCTACCTGATCCATCATAAATCAATTCTAATTAGTCTGAGGGGGCTGACAGACGACATGCATAACTAAGCAGAGAGAAACGTCTCCGCCGTACACCTTTTTTTCTTTTCTTTTCCCCCCCCCATTTATTCCTCCTAGCTGGCATCCTCGTTAGCTTACGCGTCTACAGTTTTACTCACACACTGGTGGGAGGTTTTGAAATGCGACTGCTGCTTTCTCAAGTGTGAAATGTGTTTAGTTTTGTGACATCGGAACAAGTTATCGTGGGTTTTTTAAATTTGGTCATTCATATACATGTGCTGATTGAATGGCTGATTGTTTTGGTCACAGGTTATCTGACCACAGACTCTGACACATTGGAGCAAACTGGATTATTGGATTTATCTTTTTTTTTAAATGTCTAGTTTTTAAAGACGTATACGTCACACCGCATCCAGTGCCCTCCGTATCAACCCATAAACTGGAAACTTGTTACCTTTATCGTCTCTCTCTCTCTCTCTCTCTCTCTCTCTCTCTCTCTCTCTCTCTCTCTCTCTCTCTCTCTTGCTCAAGCTGTAGCACTTAACATTCAGAGACAGCTCTTTTCTTGGGCGAAGCAGTGATAGTTCTGACCTGCTGGTGAGGGAAGCGAGTGCATCGCTTTCTTATTTGGTGCTCCAACAGGTCTTTTCACAGGCAGCCAACGCAGACAGGTAATTTCTGATTTGCTTGGCCGGCTGACGACAGTAGAAATAGAGACCACTGAGGTGTTACACACGCACACACACACACACACACACACACAGGTGGGGAAAAAGCACAGACACTTCATCTCCGGTAGGCGCTGATATGGTATTTAAGGCACCTTTTCTGCAGAAGACACAAACTGTACTAGCAAGAAGATTCCAGAGACTTTACGCTGATGTTTAGTTTTTATAGCATTAATTAAGAATAAATCATTAAGAATTAAGAAGCATTAATATCCAAGCATTAAAATCAGAGCATTCATCTCTAAGCGTTAATATTCAAACAGTAATATCAGAGCATTAATATCCAAGCTTTAATATCAGAGCATTAATATCCAAGCATTAATATCAGCATTAATATCAGGGAATTAATATCAGAGCATTAATATCCAAACATCTCAACTCAGTAAGATATACTGTACATTTAAAACTCTTGATTTCTTACAGAGGTGGATTGTATTGCCATATTACATTTTGCTCTTTAATGTATTATTTCAACTATACATTTTCAACTCTCAAGAGGTTGGGGTAAGTTTTAAAAAGAAGAGAAAGAAACATACACACACAATCATTTATCCAATGTGTGAAAGTTTCATGTGCAGGTTTGATAATAATAATAATAACACAGCAAGTTTTCATGTCGTCTAAACGATAACCCGCTCTTTGGTCCTTAGACTTTGCAGGCAGCATTACGGAGAGGGTGAAAAGAAGGGGCCAAGGATTGAATGTGGCCTTCTACAATATGCCATGGTTCTTATTTTTCTGCCTCCAAATTGATCCTTTTTGGCCTTTTTATCTCCATTCCATGCTCACACGCTTTCTCTCTCTCTCTCTCTCTCTCTCTCTCTCTCTCACTCACTCACCCACATTTTTGCCCCTCCTTCTCCCCATCTCTCTCAGTTCAGACTCGTTGGACTTCGGGGCGTGTTATTTGAAAGTGGACGCGCCTCTCTTAACGGGATTTCTGCATAGGTCCCCTATTTTTTTTGTTGTTGTTGTTACGGTTTTATATGATAAGCTTTTTTTTTTTAGATGTTTAAAATCAATATGTAATCCTGTGCAGGAGCTTATCCCCCAACAACCCCATTTGTAAATCTATTTGAGCTTTGTTACCCGCCCGGGCCGGCGTATTCCTCAGATTGATTAGGTGCAGTGCCAGGATCCTGTCAAATGGCCGCCTTTGATGATGTTGCAAACTCTTTCAAGATTGCTAGTTGACTGGAACTGCAGATAAGACTGGGTGACAATTCCTCCTTTTTTTTTGCACCATTCACGAGAAAGAAAATCTATTTATTTCCATTTCGGTGTAGATTTCAGGGGTGTTTGTGAAGGTTTGGTGATTTTATTTATAT
>JAOUQX010000002.1:15966704-15980305 GCA_028566295.1 Liobagrus marginatus
TATTAAGGAATAATAAAATGATTTATGAATGTACATAGTTAGCGCTGTTTTGATCAGATATTTATATATATTTTTTTTTTATAATTGTAGAAATTCCCCAGACGTTTTCTGCCTACAGGTTTGAAATGATACCGAATGGATGTGGACGCGATTGAAAGGATGTACTCAGATAAAAAGAAACATTTATAGGAATGGAAGTCATAGTTTTCACATGTACATAATCTAGCAGCAAAATGAGAAGGTTTAATACTTTTGTGTTAAAGTGCTACTCTTACAGAAATAAATCATCCATCCAGTATTGTACATTGTTTTGTTTTTTTAATTGTATAATCAAAAAAAAAGATATATATTTTTTTGCATCTTTTTTTCTAAATATGCCACTTGCCGATTTTATTTCATGTGTGGAAAGTTTTAACTCACAACTAAGACTCATATGTCTCAACTTTCAATAGCTGTACCCAAGTGGTAATGGTGCATCCGTAAAGCTTACATACCTCTTGTCCCAAATGTGCAGGAAATCAGATGTAATGTATAAAAATTGCACACTTTCCAGAATATAGCAGTATTTGTGTTACGGTAATTCCTGCATTTAAAACGTTTAAAATCCTGGAAGGCCTGATGAAGTTACTATGCTATGTTACTATCAGCACCATAAGGAAGTCTGTACATTTTTAGTATATTACCATTAAATCTAACTGGTGTGCATTGAAAACTTTAATAAACAAGTAAACGCTGCTTAAAGCTACACTACTTGTACCATCCCATGTAATACATCATTTGGAGATATCTATTCATTTGGTACTTTTATTCTAGAAATGTATGACTACTTGAGTTAGATTTTACATTTCTAATCTGTCTTTAATTTATGGTTAGAATTTCTCCAAAAAGTATGTTGTGAATTTTTTTTTCATACCTACCACACAAAAGTGTGTGGCATAAGATTGGGAAACTCTCGTTATTGTTGGCTTTTATTAAGTGCTGGAGTGTTCTTTTAAATATTAGTTCTAATTTTGCCCATGTGACAGGCATCTCTGGGTCGCAAAGGTTTCTAACAAGTTCCTGAAAAGTTCAGCCGAGATCAAACTTGAACATGTGATGCCTTACGAGCCTTTTCTTCTATTCTCTTCTCTTTGTGGGGTTAAGCATAGTTATACATACGGTCAGTGATGGAGATTTAGGAAGATCAAACAGACAAACGATTCACAGAACAAAACAGATTTCACACATGAACCATGACAAAGTCTGTAAAGCTGCTTTGGGACAATGTGTATTGTTAAAAGCACTTTATAAATAAAATTGACTTGACTTGACTTGAACCCTTTATACGTACAGCTTAGCTACATACAGCATAGGCAACATGGAACCATTGCTACAGCTTCAACAGCAAGACTGAAACACTACCATTTATATAAGAAGTGGTAGCTTGGTGGTTACGGTGTTGGACTGCTGATCTGAAAACCGGGGTTCGATTCCCAGCACTGCCAAGCTACCACTGCTGGGCCCCTGAGCAAGGCCCTCAACTGCTCGGTTGCAAGTCGCTCTGGATAAGAGCGTCTGCTAAATTCTATAAATGTAAAGTGAACATGAGGGAACCCACCAATCACAGACGGGATTAGAACATGTCTAATGAGATTCTCGAGACAGTCACATGACACACAGAAAAAGGAAATGGCACAGTGACCAAAAAGAAAACACAATAAGTGTTTTAGAAGACATTGTAAATGTAGAAGAATCTACATAGTTGCCCTCAATGGGGTAAAGTTCCACATATACTATGTAAAAGTCAACTCGGCCTGTGTGAAATACTAGCACAAAAAACACAGATTTGTTCAAACAATTGCTTTATTAGCGACATACACTCATATAGCCACTTTAGAACATGCTAGCTAAATAAACTCAAAACCGCTTAGCTGTTTTAGTAGCTGACTAGCTCAAATTCAAATCGTAATTATCACATACATACAGTGAAATGTTTTTATTCCGCATATCCCAGCTTATGAATTTGAACGCTGGGGTCAGAGCGCAGGGTCAGTCAGAAGAAACGGTGGCCCTGGAGCAAGTGAGGTTAAGGGCCTTGCTCAAGGACCCAATGATGGTAGCAAGGCGATGCTTGCTCAAGGACCCACTTGCCTGGTGCGAGGCTTGAACCCCCGACCCTCTGATTACTGACCCAGAGCCTTTTACCATTGAGCCTATATTTCATGCTGACAATGAGTCTCAATTAAGTCAATCATAAGGCGGGGCACACAAGGACGTTTGTGTTCTGGCTGGTTTAATGTAACTCAATTTTCATCCTTGTTGACCCAGGGACCCCTCTCACTCTGCAAAATCAGGACAAGCTTTCAGCAACACCAGGGACTGACCCCAGCCTGAGAGGTGGACGTTCCTCATTCCAGCTGAGTTCTCACTCACTTCTACATGTGAGCTGCTTTGAGTCTGGTTTTAACCCTCTTTTATTCTTTTCCTTATTCAGGAATGCATCAAAAGTCCATGGAAATGTCCAACGAATCTCCAGACAGGCCCAAATCCACACACACTGATCCGTACCATGAGATGACAAAAGAAATAGATGGAGACGGCCCATGGATGAGACGAAGCTCTGCGAAGGACCATTTGGAGGAAATGGCCATAGATTTATCCAGCACATCCAAACAGGACAGCAAGAGCGCTTTGGAAGTCTCGTCTCCTCGTCATGAAGCCAACAGCGACTCGGAAAAACAGAAATGATCAGTGTGACGTGTACAGAAAAATATGTGAAAAAATTGTATTCATTTTTTAGGTTATTAGGTTATATTGTTTTACAGGTTTAAAAAATGTTAAACCTGTGTGTCTCCTAACGTCTGGATTGGTTTTTGAAGTTTAAGTGTTTAACCTTAATTATTTAATATCATGTGTACTGAAATGGCTTCGAGATGATGGCTCTAAGAGTACAAGTGTGTTAACGGTCAAGTTTCGTCGGCCAGTTTAATTTTATATTTACAAAATATGATGAGAAGTTGATTTTTCTGAAAAACTAAAGCGGCTGTTTGTTGATGTGTACAGCTGTGAAGCACTTTATCTGCATTATTGTTGAATATTTAGTAATTACTTATTAAAGAAAATAAAGGGTCAGTTCATGCCATTGATTTAAATGGACTCTTCATCGGTAATTCTGCAGGTTTGGGTACATGGATTAAAAACTGTATAATACTGTAAATTAGTAAAGTAGTGTTATGTTTCTTTGCATTTATATCATATTTACATATACATATTCAAATCACAATGAGTGCAGTTTTGGTTTTTAAGGTTGACCTAAGGTTGACATGAAAAGTCAAATAAAGCCAAATAAACAGAAAGCGATAAATACATTTTAAAGTGGTTTTTATAATTAGAAATGACAAGTTTTTAAAACCTTGAAGTAGCGCAGTGGTTAAGGCGTTGGAATGCTAATCTGAAGACTGGGGGTTTGATGCCCAGATCCCACACACTAAGTTATCTGGGATACACTCCGGCGCCCCCATGAACCTGAACAGGATGGATGGATGGATTGGTCCATTGCCCATGCTTGGCCCGATTTGTTACAACCTCAGAAAAAGACACAACTAAATGGTCTGTTGAGATCTGTTTTAGTCAAAATGCGTTGTTGCAATTATAGTAATTTTAAGGCAGTGTGATGGAGTTGGTAGTCTGGAGGATGCTGCTGCTTTTTTCTTTTTAAGGAGAGAGAGAGAGAGAGAGCGAGAGAGAGAGAGAGAGAGAAAGCGAAAACAGATTAGGAGAAGTTCAGAGGATCAGATGATAAACCCTCAATCCAAAGACATGGCCACTCTGAAGGGATTCAATCTATTAAAATATCTTCAATCACTACTAATCCCGATAATGACCCGACCTTTCCTCGGCCGCCCTTTATAAAATAACAAGAGCTGATTTAAGCCCGGCACGTGTAATCCTGCCGGTTATTGAAGAATAATGCAGCACAAATGAATCGTTTAATTGTTAGTGCTTATTTGAGCGTTAGCTATTACATTTTTAAGAAAAAGAAAAAGTCCTATAAGAACAAGAACATACAGAAGCCCAGCATGAGCAACAAGCTGTTAACTGCTAACAACGATGGCTCATTAAAAATGTATCAACTTTCAGATGAAATTATAATTATAGTTACTAAATGTTACTAAACTCTACACTTACATGGCTTTAGATATAAATATTGGTACTCACCATCCTTTTACAGATTCAGTGTCAGTCTTTCTCCCATGATAAACTCCACATGTCTGGAAAGGGTTTCCACTAGATTGTAGAGTAGAGTGTGGCTGTGGGGGTTTGTTCATTCAGCCACACTAGTATTTGTGAGATCAGACACTAATTTTGGATGCGTTGTCATTCTGGAACTGTGTTTGAGTCTCTTAGTAAATGAATAATGTCATTCTACAGCATAGAGACATTCTAGATCACTGATTTTCAACCAATGGTCTGCAGACCTATTGTGGGCTTAGGAGCGCCATCTGGTGGGACATGTAGGCTACTCCTTCCATCCATCCATCCATCCATATATTATCTAGTTTTTATCCTGTTCAGGGTCATGGGGGCACTGGAGTCTATCCCAGTTAACTTAGTGTGTGAGGTGGGGTACACCCTGTACAATCAGCAGTTAATCACAGGACTAACACTTAGAGACAGACAACCGTTCACACACACATTCACTCCTATGGACTATTTAGAGTAGATAATTCACCTATGCTCAATCTTGTGTTGTCTTGTGAGGAAACAGGAATACCCCTGGAAAACCCAGACAAGTATGGGGAGAACATGCAAGCTCCACACAGAAATACCCTGCGCGGGAATCGAACCCATGTTCCCATGATCTTCTTGCTGCGAAGCAGGCGTGCTAACCACTGTGGTAGACTACGCCAAATAATTTTGTGATTGAAAAATCTTATTTTCTTATTATCCACTTGTTCTTATGAACGTATGTGATCAAAAACACTCAAGTCAAGATGCATTAGTTTGACCTAGTCTGCTACAGCGGCATATCGGATTAACAGAAGATTATAATCATTATACTTTACGCATTTTCTGTTATTCTGAGTTCATACGGTTATATTTGGAAAAGTGGTCCTCAGAATGTTTCTAAACACTCATTGGCGTGCCATGAGTTGGTCTCAAAGGTTGAGAATCCTTGTTCTAGACAACTGTGTGACAAACATTGCTGCAGCAGTTTGTGGAAGATACACTTATGTAAGTGTGCTGCTAAGTTACCTACAACCTGCAGTGTAAAGTGTATTTAACCTTTGACCTCCACCTATAAATAATGTTGTGATTGGACTAGACGTGATTGCATTTCAGTGTAGCGCATTTGCAACACTTTAATGCAGAGGTGTCCAAACACCTCCTCAGTCCTGGAGGGTCTCTATTCTGCAGAGTTTAGGTCCAACACACATGCCTAGACGTTTCTAGCTTATAGTAAAACATTGATTATCTGCTTCAGGTGTGTTTAATTAGGGTTGGAGCTAAACTCTGCAGTACAATAGCTGTCCAGGAGCAGGATTGGACGCCTCTGCTCTAACCCAATGCAATAAGGAATGACATTTACCGTACTTCTGGTGCAAAGTGGTTTATTTTATGTTTGTCAGAACGGATACATGTAGCCAAAAAAAAAAGTCATAATTAATTAGATAGACAGCTTAACTTGTTGAAGCTTTGCTAAAATGTCTAATGCATGCAGCATACAAAACTGGACAACGCTTTCAGGGTTTTGAGATTTCCTCCGGTTACTTTGCTTGCATGTTTCTGGAAACAAACTCCCGAGCTGTAGGACAATATATATATATATATAAATTTTTTTTTACATATATATTTTATATATATTTAAATATTTTATATACATATTATATATTATAATATTTTAATAGTTTTATACAAAGTGCTATAACAAATAACCGTTTCGTGTTGCAGTTCTCCTAAAACACATTCCCAACCCTAAACCTAAAGACAACTTTCTACCATTGTTTTTTTTTCCTGCTCTAACACACCTGATTGAACTAATCAGCTAATTATCCATCCTTCATGAGTTTGTGTGCGTGTGTGTTAGTTAGTTAAAGCAGGAAACTACCCAAATCAGCAGGTAGCTAGAAGTTATGAACTCAAAAACAAAGTTAATTTTCGTTGCCTTTCATGGTTGAACAGTGCAGATACACTTTATTGGTCATGATAACAGTCAGAAATTTCCACACTCTTACCGTGTAATTGGACCATGTGATAAGGCAGAGTTCTAGTTATGGTTAGGTATATAAGTGGGGGAAGAGGTAGCTCAGTGGTTAAGGTGTTGGACCGCTGATCTGAAGACCAGGGTTTGATTCCCAGCCGTGCTGGGCCCCTGAGCAAGGCCATTAAATCTCAACTGCTCTGTTGTAAATCACTCTGGATTACATCTGGTGAGCATCTGCTAAATGCAGTAAATCTAAGGGCATTTCAGTTGTAACAAAATGGAATATTAAGTAGCTGCTGCATCACTGATCCAACCCTTATTACCTTTCTGATTAATCCATTGGTTAGTAGTGCAACAGTGCAAGACCACAACCAACATCCTGCCCCAGGAAACAGTAATGGAAGACTCCAGATCTGAGTTCTTTATAAAAGCAGAACCTCAGCGACAAAGCAGCAGGTTTCTAAATCTATTTAAAGGTAATCTGCACGCTTAGTTTATCTGTATTATTTGCCACTAAGCAGAAATTGTTTCCGGAACTTCAGTATCAACTTGAGCACTTGGAGTGGAATTTTTTTCTGATATGATAAATAATAAGCATTTGTGTTGACTTTCAGTAGTCTGGTTTTTAGACATGTTTTACAATGTTTATATGCACTTATTAATTTAGAATCCAAATTGTAATATTTGTTTTCTATGTTTATCTAAAGCTGCTTTGTGTCCATATCTTGTATTGTTTAAAGCACTATACAACTATCATTAAAGTAGCTTTAAATGATGTTCAGGTAGTTTAAACAGGCATTTATAATAAATAATCTTTACATATGATGATAATGTGACGACATCATGCCCATTTTTATTAGGGTTTTTTTCTTTTTAGTTTGGTCATAGTTCTTAATTTAGCAACAATACAGCAAAGGTTATTAATGTAAACCACTCTGGATCTGGGTATCTGCCAAATGCTTTGGATGTAAAATCAATATTATTTATAATGTGTTTTGTGTATTTTGTGACACATAAGGGGTTAAAAGTACTTAAAAAAAAAAAAAAGATAAGCAACACAAATATTAGCAAAACTAACACGACATGAAAACATGGTAATCTGTTTATTTTTGTTGTTCATCTTAAAATATTGGGTTATTCATTTGCATGTTGAATTTGCACCATTGGTTGAACATAATGTTTATGTTGATTATTAAAAGCCTGTTCTAAAATCGGTAAAAACCAGTCAAATGTGTTTGCAGATTGTCCCTGTTAGTTGTATTTTATCTGCCTACTGTTTTTCAGCATATATTTCTTGCATCCCTTTGCATGTTTTGTCTCCAGTGAAATTGCTGAACATCTTTCAGAACATTTATACCGTATATGCCATATGCTTTGTTGTAGTGGTTTAATTTTATGTACTTTTGAATGTTTCTTACTCAATGTTTCATCTGTTGTGTGTATTCACAGATTTTCCGTTCGAGGCATTACACAACCCTCCGACTCAGACAGATCAGCCGGGCAGTGTTGTTAATCCAAAACCATGCAAAGTGGAGAACGAAATGGAGCACATCAAGCTGAAATACTTGCACGTGTTCTCTTCAGCAAATCAGACAGTAATGGACCACAACTCAAACATATCCAACAATGACCCTCATTCTGTGTTTGACTCGACCGCAAACAGATCCTTTACTAACCATCAACCTGTACAGGGGTCTACCTCAAACCAGTTTTCAACCAGTAACCAATCTAACCAAATCCCCTCATGTCCTGAAAACCAATCTGAAGATGACCACACCTCAATCCTGTCCTACCATGAATTCCATTCTATGTTGGACTCCACCTTGAACCAATCCTCAACTAATCACCAATCTAAAGGGCATGGCTCTACCTTTACTAAAGATCAAATTGATGTGGAAACTACCTCAATTGCTTTATGTCCTGAAAACCAATCCCAAGATGACCACACCTCAACCAAGTCCTCCCATGAACACCAGTTTATTTTGGACTCCGTCTTAAACAAGTCATTTACTAACCAACAATCTATCATGGGTTCCAATTTAAGCCAGTTTACAACAAACAACCAATCTGAAGAGTATTCTACCTCAATCCCTCCCTGTTCTGGAAATCAGGCGCAAGATGACGACACCTTAAACCCGTCCTACTATTCGGTGTTGAACTCCTCCACAAACGTATCCTCAACTAAGCACCAATCTGGAGAGGATTATACTACCAACCATTTCTATCCTGGCAACCAGTCCCAGGATGACTACACCTCATACATGTCTCACCATGAACAAAATTCTGTGTTTGACATCACCCCAGTCTTGTCCTTCACTGAGCACCAATCTGGAAAGGATATCATTTCAACTGTGTCCTCAGCTAATAACCAATCCGTGATCGACTGTACTTCAAAGCTGTCCTTGGCTAAACCTTACTCTGAAGAGGATCACACCCAGAAATTGTCCAGTGCTACACATCAGTTTGAAGAGGATTTCACCTTGCACCTTACATCCTGTAATGAACCAGTCTTTAGAGAGGACTCTTCCGCAAACTTTTCTTCAACTAAGCCTAACCCTAAACAACAGTCTGAAGAGGAACCTACTGCAAACCCATCTTCCCATGAACAAGATAACCATACCTCAGTTCCATCCTCTCTTATACACCAATCTGGTGAGGACCTAGCATCAAATCCGTCCTCTTCTGATTCAAAGCAGAAGCATCTACGGCATTTCAAGTGTCAGAACTGTGGCAGGTCTTTCAACCATCAACGTTGTCTCAAAGTACACACTGTCCAAGGAGATGGTACTTTTAACTGCACATCATGTGGGAGGATTTTCTTTGATAAATGTAGCATGATGGTTTACAGACGTTCTTTGGATAAGGAAGAAAAACCTCCAGAAACCAAGAAATGCAGAAAGGCTTTTGCACCACCTAAAGCAAGAGCAGCAAAGCAGTCGAGTCACAATAAATCCAAGAGGTTTAACTGCCCAAGCTGTGACAGTATCTTCTTGAGCAAACACCAGCTAAATGCCCACATCTTAGATATGCACCAAGGAATACAACCTTTCAGTTGTGGCACCTGTGGTAAAAGATTCAAGCTGAGGTCTGGACTGATCTCTCATCAGAGGATTCACTCAGGAGAGAGGCCATATCACTGTAAGGAATGTGGTAAGACCTTCATCGCTAAAAGCACGTTTAATGTCCATATGCGGGTTCACACGGGTGAGAAGGATTTTAGCTGTGACACGTGCGGCCGGAGGTTTAGCCTAGCAGCTTGTCTGTCCAGACATCAGCAGACACACAGGGATTTCAAATCCTTCACCTGTGATGTCTGCAAGAAGACATTTGCCCAGGCCAGCCATCTGCGTCTTCATCGCCGCGTGCATCTGAGTGAGAAAAAGCATGACTGCCAAACATGCCAGCGAACTTTCAATCATATACACGCTCTCAGGTTGCACGAGAAGATTCATGTGAACAAGAGTCCAGTTTCCTGCTCCGTATGCAGCAAATCGTTTGCTTCGGCTGCGTTTCTGCGACGGCACCAGCAGCTCCATTTCGGAGTAAATCTGCACCGATGTGACGAGTGTGGCAAGAGTTTTATCTCAGCCGGAAATCTCCGCTCACACTTGCAGGTCCATCCGCACCTAACACCTTTCATCTGCGGCGAGTGTGGGCAGAAATTCAGCACCCTCGACGATCTTGCGCACCACAGCCGCATCCATACAGAGGACAGCTTCAAGTGTGGGGTGTGTGAGAAGAGGTTCATGACGAGGAAAAGCTTGTCCTCGCACCAACGCACTCACAATGGTGAAAAGCCCTACTCCTGCAGCGAGTGCGGAAAGGCTTTTAGACACTCCTCCAGTGTCCTCAGACATGCCAGCATTCACACGGAAGAGAAACCCTTCAGGTGTGACGAGTGTGGGAAGTGTTTCCGCCTGGCGTCCGGTCTCCGAGTTCACGCACAGTCGCATAGGAATAGACGAGTGCACACATGTACCGAATGTGCGAGAGGTTTCTCGCGAATGAAAACGTTACTAAGCCACAAGTGTTCGAAGAAGGAATATGCCAAAGGAAGACCGAATCAAAAAAGCAAGAAAAGACAAAAGGATGTCTCAGACAGTTTAAGTTCTGTATCCAAGCATTAATAATAAAAATAAATAAAATGTGTTTAAAATGTAAAAAAAAAAAGTTTTAAGCATGAAAATGTCTGACTCTGACAATCGCAGGTGGATTAAAAAAAGACAGCAATATTCTGGCGAGGATCCTTTTAAATTGTCCCAGTAGATTTATATTTCTAACAAATCTGGGTCGTGAGGGGGTCATGTGATGTGATGTCGTTCCACCACTCAGTCAGTTGAAATATTCTTCCATTCATATTTACGGACGTTTAAGATAATAATCCTGTGCTTGTGGGGAAGTGGTAGCTCAGTGGTTAAGGTGTTGGACTGCTGATCTGAATTCCGGGGTTTCATTCACAGCACTGCCAATCTACAACCTCTGGGCCCCCGAGCAAGGCCCTTAACCACATGATTGTAAGTCTCTCTGGATTAGAGCATATGCTAAATGCTGTTAATGTACATGTAACCAAAAAACGAAATCCAACACAGTAGCACAATGCTATTGGACTCGATTACAAAAAAAAAAAAAAACTCAATGACATTCTGCGGGGACTGGTTTAAGGTGTCAAATATTTTGTAGCTGTTGTTACAAAGCACCGCAATACTTAAACTATATAGTCAGACAGTACATTTAAATTACTTTCTCATCACATGTCTATCCAAATTGGGTTAATGTCTAGAGCAGGTGTCTCCAAACTTTTTGAAACTGAGTGCTACTTCTTAGGTAGCGATTAATGCGAAGAGCTACCAGTTTGGTATTCACTTCTGAAATAAATTTACCTTTAATTATGTTATTTATAATTAATGTTATTCATATATGTGAAGACACTGATCATGTTACTGATTTCTCACAATAATTATCAGCAATGATTGAACAAGGTAGGAAACAGATAAATAACAATATGCAACACTTTATTTCTATAAATCTTTGTAAGTAATTATATTTACTACAAATTTACATTAATGCAAGTCTGATTTAAAAAAGAATAGCAACGTAAAATATAGATGCCGCTCACTGGTAAGTGGTGTTATGGTGGGTTATCTTTAAAACGGGCCCGCGGGTTACTCATGTGGTCCTTGCAAGCGACCTGGTGCGCGCGGGGGCACCATGTTGGTGACCCTTGGTCTAAATATTAGACTCTTATACCATGTTGACCTTGAACAACTCGAATGCTTTACTCAGCCACCATTAGGTTTGCTTGTGAAAAGTGACATACAACATTTTTTTCTAGATTATTACTTCAATTCCATATTGACAAAATTTCTGAAATGACTAATCTGTGTTGAGTTTACCTAAAATCATCCATCCTTTACTAATCACTAATTTCTAGAGCAGTGTTTCCTAACGTTTTTGAGCCATGGCACATATTTTACATTAGAAAAATCACAAGGCACACCACCAAACAAAAAAATGTCACGAAAAGTATATGTAAAGTATAAGCAGCGGTAAGGCACTCGTGTTGAAACATACTCCGCGTGTTTGCGCTGTAGGTGACCCGGGTTCGAATCTGGCCTGTGGTCATTTCCTGATCCCTTCCCCACTCTGTTTCACTTTGTCCTATCTAATAAAGTTATAAAAGCCCAAATAAATAAATAAATCTTTTAAAAAAATTAAATATAATAATGAAAATTTTGTCTCAATTGACTTACTCCGTGTGAGACCTGGGCCTGTTTAGTTGAACACAAAGCTGATATTCTTGCAAGAATTGAAGAAAGACAGACAAGAAGATTTTCCTCAACATTCATACAATCTAATTTCATTAGGCTATATTAACAACTATGTATGGTTTAATTCAAATATGTATGTTTACACGTCCTTGCGCACGCTATTATTATAGGAACTTTAATATAAATCTGTAATTTTCTTTGCAATCTTTGAGTCTTGTGAAGCTTCAGTTGTGGAAAATTAATCATTACTATTTAATAATGACCAAATGATATTTTGAAATAAAAAAAAACTTAAAATGTCTTGTGCGTGCAATGACAGTTCGTAAAACATAAAAGAAATGCAGCCATGACGTATTTAGATAGAAATGTGCTTATTATCTATTTTGTGTATTGTTTTGTCTATTTTGACCTTAAACGTAATCATGTTTGCGTTTTTTATCTTTTCTCTACGTGCCTTTTATACCTTTATTTTGAAAGTAATTTGTGTATGATTTCCTGACCTTGGTGGTTCGTTTCCAAACATCGTATTACTCCTTATATAAGTGCACTACATAGGTTTAAAAATGATAGCCGTTTGGCGCTTTGCAGTGCACTATGTCTTTAATGCTGAGTTGTTTGGGATACGGTCCAATTTTGGTTCCTCCTTCTCTGCTTGGTGTTGAATAGGTTTCAGAAAAAGTGGTAAGAGGTGTCGGTGGATGTGATGGCTCTGAAAAGGATTCAGAAGGTAAATTGATGTTATTTTTAAATTCGGATAGTTATTCAGCCATGGCAGTTAATTAAGCGGTATAAAGAGATAGATAATGTAGTCTTATGGCTTGGTTTAGGCTGTCTTTGCTAGCGGTAGTTAACGTTACAGCTTTGCTAGCGAGAACAAAGCCGGCTCAGTTTATCTGTCAATAAACCGAAACGACGTGACTTTTTACTCATTTTTAATGAGTTAGGTTTTTTGAAAATAGTTTTTAAAACGACTCCCGTCAAAATGGACAGTTTATTCCGCTAAAAACAACACGCACGTGTCCAAAAAATATTTCTAAATCCTGTTTGTTACTTCAACTCCAAACTAAGGCCATTTGTTTAGCTTAGGTTGTTTTTAACTTGTTATTTCATTAATAACCAAAGGTAACATTTTACAGGCCATTTAAAAAGCTTGAAGATACATTTATTTACTTTAATACCGAAATGAGCTTTCAGGAAATGAGCGCATTTTCTTAAGCCATTTTTTCAGTGAGGGCTCGTCGATCTGTTAGGAAATATCGCGATACTTTAAGGCATTTTTCACTACCATACATATCGCGATATTTTTGCTTCGTTAAGCTCTCGTTGTAAGTAAGTCGGGACCTGGTGTAAGTAAGTCAGTCGGGGCGTAGTGTGTGTGTGTGTGTGGGGGGCGTAGTGTGTGTGTGTGTGTGTGTGTGTAAGTCAGTCGGGGCGAAAGTGTGTGTGTGTGTGTGTAAGTCAGTCGGGGCGAAAGTGTGTGTGTGTGTGTGTGTAAGTCAGTCGGGGCGAAAGTGTGTGTGTGTGTAAGTCAGTCGGGGCGAAAGTGTGTGTGTGTGTGTAAGTCGGTCGGGGCGAAAGTGTGTGTGTGTGTAAGTCAGTCGGGGCGAAAGTGTGTGTGTGTGTGTGTGTAAGTCAGTCGGGGCGAAAGT
>JAOUQX010000002.1:16033256-16055414 GCA_028566295.1 Liobagrus marginatus
CACTGGCGGTGCTTCATGGCCCAGGCAAGCCTCTTTTTCTTATTTTGCCATCTTAGCAATGGCTTTCTTTCTAAAACGTTTGACCGGTAGTGTAGTTTGTACACTATAAAACCATACAGCCTATGGAATATCATTAAGATAGCAAAACAAACCTGTGTGTGTGCGTGCGTGTGCCAGTTCACCTTACTATTTGCATGTGGATCATGGATGTTGCTAAATGCATTTTCCCAGGTGAGCATGATTAAGGGGGGCCTCAAACAAAAAGCAGCCTAGGGGCCCCTGAACAGCTTAATCCACCCCTGCCCACGATGCATCTCTGGCAAGATTGATGGCCATTGGCTGCATGATAATGATGAGGGTGAAGAACGTAACAATTCAGGACAGTCTCTGAATAAGTGTGCTGCTCCTCTACATCAAGAGGAGACTGATTGATTGATTGTTGTCAGAGTGTGTGCGCCATAGAAACTTTTCTTTAAAAATAACAATAAACGTTCAATGATTTCTCATACAAAAGACTGAAAGGGGGGTTGGCTTCATGAGCACTTATTGTTCATTCTTATGCACCCTGTCTGACAGGCAACATCATAGCAGCAGGCAAGTGTTAGAGTTTATTCCTTAGTGCTACAAATGTAGTGAATCAAGTAATCTCAGCAAAAAGCAGCTATTGAAGGCTCTGAAGATTCTGGATAACATTCTGGACAAACGTCTATAAAAGTCAAAGCAGAATCTGGGTGCCGTTGGTAAACAACCTGAAGCTGAAAATAGGAAATAAAGACGAGTTAAAGTGAAACGTCGAAACAAACGAAACCATGTGCTAAACAAATGTAGAGAATAAACCATGTCGTGTGTGGAAATGACTCACATGTGAACAGTGAATCAACTTATTATTATTACATTATTATTGGATTCTGGCAATTCTGCAGGTGGTGACTGTGGATTAGGAACATATTGCTGTTTAATGGTATTTTAAAGACTTACACTCACAAACCTCTTCCTCAGTGGAAGAAGTGTCAAAGGAAGTCTGGGTATTCGTATGGTGGCCAGTTTTGGGTTGCTAGGAAAGAGTTATCCAGATAAAAAAAGAGAATTCATAGAGCAGAATTTGACTAAATTCATTCCTTAATTATCAATGTTGTACTTGTACAGTGCCGTTTATACTCAAGAAAAAGAAAACAAAAGTGAGAAAGAAGTAAAAAAAACCTTCATACAATTACAGTATATGGTGTCTTCAGAGTGGCGTCACTCGCAAAGCTCTCCTCCTTTTTCTGACTGCTTGTCGAAGGATATTCCTGTGACTCTGACAACTCCAGGAATTCCAGGGATTCCAAAAGCTCCATGGAGTCCAGGGACTTCAACGACTCCAACAACTCCAGGGACTCTTTGAACTCCAGTGTGTCGAAGAAGTTCATGGCGTCCTGTGACTCCAAAGATGGACGGCCCGCTGATCTGCCCACGCTTATCTGTTTTCCTGGGACTTTTTTTACTTTGTATTCTGCATCTGAACTTAACATGACCTTAGAAGTTCTGTAAGAAGCACCTTGATTAGACCCTGCCTGATGGAAGCGATCAGGGCTTGGCTTCAGTACATAAAGTAAGCTCTTAACAGCGTTCTGTGCAAAGGTATAAAGAAGGTCAGAATGACAGGGAATGGCAGCGACGGTGTGGACTTTAGTCCCTGGTGTCTGAGAAAAAGAATCTGAGGAAAACGTCCTTTCATAGCGTCTTGCTTCGAGCAAAAGTTCAGCTGTTAAGCTTGATAAAGAGTGTGCAAGATCACGTGGTGCCAAATTTTCTTCTGTGAACAGAACCTTGTTTCTGCCTAATTGATATAAATCAGAAACAGTTAAATCTGCATTGTCTACAAACAAGTAGAAAAATTTCTTCATCTTTTTCTGCACTTTTATGAAAAGACACAAAGGAGAGAACAGATTTCTCGGCTCTGCAGCTAAAGTGAAGGGAGATGAGTCGCTTGTGAAAACTAGCTGAGAGCATACAAACTGCTGCAATGCGCTGCTAACAATTCTGGAAATCGCTAAAGAGATATCTTTCAGATGACCTTGTACGACGTGATGTTTTGTCTTCAGTGAAGGACAGGTCAGCAGCTTCTGTTGAATAATCTCCGTGACAAGATGGGAGAGTTTGCTCCAAAACTTGGATGATGTCAGTATGCTGAGTTCTGCCACCGAAGCTGGGTCAGGCATTTCCTTCCTGCACAAATAAACAGCTTTATTCAGTATCTCTTCGGTGCACCGTTCAAGAGCCAAATCGTCCTCATTCTCTATAACCACCTCGGAATGAACCTTCGAAAGAAATTTCTGGATATGGCGGCGGACTTCTTTCACAGTGCTCCGTGGACTTTTTGAAGATCGTTCTTTTCCAACATTAACGGCATCACTTGCAAAGCTTGCAAGAGCATCTGACCTGTTTGGTAGATTGAACAATCTGGACTGCATGGACTCATAAAACTGGTCAAGAGCCATAACCACTGAGCCGGCAGAATCGATAGCACCCCGTTGTAGAGCAAACTGGCTCCTAAAAGGCCCAGAGTGGTAAAGTGTGGTTACTGGTTTGTCTATGAGGTCTGGGACTGACTTCTGCAGCAGGATGGTTCTAATTGCCAAAGAAGCTTTGTCGAGGAACAGGTCACACCTCGTCGTGACAAATCCACTTTCCTTAAAATCCATTCCTACATTTGAAATCATGAACAATTTCTTTTTCGGCTGTGGATGTTTATGGAAGATGGACTTGGCTTTCTGCTCTTGCTCCAAATATAATTTTACAATCTGGCTCATGACTTCCTCTGTGCACCTGTCGATATCAGTCAGCAGTTTGGAAGGTTTCTTCTGAGCCTCAGATACTGCTAGTGCTGATGCCTGCATATGTAAGGGAGGCTTTGGGGAGGAAATTGAAGTTCTGCTTGGACGTGCATGACCTTCATGTTTCTTGGCAGCACTGACCAAACCACTGACCACAATTTCAATAACTTCCTTGGTATCTGAGGTTAAAATATGAGAAAATCTTTTTATCAGCATGTCTTTTAAGGACTGGGCGGAATCGTCACGTTTAGGCTTGACATCAGACCCAGGAGAGATGTATATGACGGACTTGTTTACCTCAAAACTCACAGGCTTTGATTTTTTCCCTGATGCAACACTCAGTATTGCCTCCTGCATCGCCGCTTTGATTTTAATGATTATCATTTTAATGGAATTACAGACCACGTCAGAGGACATCTCTGCTAACCTAGGACAGAGAGAAAACAGGAAGTCGTTATTATTGCTTTGAGATAATTCATTTCGAATAAAGCAGTAGAAAAATAATATGTGGAACAAACAATAACAAACAGCTTGGTAAAATTCTGGAAGGACCGATTCTGCCATTTACACTGTAGAGTAAAGTGCATCAGTGTGAAAGGTAACACTGACACATGTTAAAAAGAGTTCAAAGTTGTGAGACGCAGGTTGTTACAGACGAACTTACCTTTGACCTGAGGAACCCAGCACTGCACGTTTAACCTCCGCCTTTAGCTCTAATTCTGCATGAATAACAGATTCAATCTCAAATCTTTCAATCATATCCGGCAGCATCTTCCCAACGACACACTCTGACACGGATACCACGATTTCTGTGCAGAGAGATGCAAAGTTCAACTTCGTGTACTGTTTAAACAACACAAAAAGGAAGAAAATTCAGGTTACTACATGCGAAATATCATTCAAATAAAATAAAAGGACTACAAAGTATTTGTTTATGCCGTATTTATGAACACATTTGAGTCTTACCTGATCTGTCATGTCCTTAGTCAAAGTCCTCCATTCCCTTTAAAAGAGTTCACAAACTTAACGGCTTATCAATCATCTAATTATGTGTAAAATAATAACATTGTATTTTGGCATCAATATTAAGGAGGAAAAATCAACCTACTTATCACTTAGATGAAGAACGGTGTCTAAAACCTCCCCAAAGACCATCAGGCCCTGTGGGGGCTTGGAGTCCAGAAGAACACTTCTAGACTGATACATTCTCCTTCTGGCTAAATCTGTTACGAACAAATGAAACACATCAGTCTACAGTTAGTAGCTTGGTTTTAGCAGTTCAAAAATCATGGCGTCAACTAGAATCATTGCTCTTTGTGCATCAGTGGGTTTGCTTCTAAATGCCTGAGTCTGCCTGAAAGCTGTGTATTTAACTGCTTAACGCTGGATTTTTCAAATGATCTGAAATTACCAGTAGACTCATTCATTAAATGATTTTCTTAATCTTCATGTTGTCCTCTGGTCAAATTTGACCCATTTTAAGACATTTCGGTATCAGAAAATGATTATATTTTATGCAATTTAAGGAAATCTCCTTACTATGTTGGTTGCATGAAAAACATTTGACTAGTTTTATTACATATTGTGTGTTGTATGCAAATGTATAGCATCCGTGGTCTTTCTGGGTCAAATGTGACCTGGCCAAAAATATTGGCAAAAGGCAGGGCTCGATATTAAAAGAGAAAAGATTTATTTTAATGTCGATAATTCCATAAGCTCCAGGGAAGATAAAAAGCCACAAAAATTCTAGACTACAACCACAACAAAAGGGGAGTAAACAACCGTTTGTTTCAGGTCGCCAATATGTACATTTGTAAAAGAATGAAACCCAACTGGGAGTGAACGGTTTTTATGGCATATTCGATTTGTTTCCCTATAACTCTTTTTTACTGTGAGAATCTATTTTATTACGGGGCAATATTTCCCCTCTTGAATTAATTATCAGGGGCATTTCTTTTCAGCGTATCTAGAACAGTTTATTTAGAGGTTTAATGTTAATGCTACAAGCAGATTTCTTACGTGATTTTATGTGAATGACTACTGATTTCTCTCTACATTATATTTTTGATGGTCACTGTGCCTGAGACAAAGCCATCGAAGCATGGATAGAAGCTGGTGCTCTTTACAGCAGGACTGGCATTAGAGCAAGATATCAAGCCAGCCAATTTTCAACAACTTAAATTATGGGTACTTTCACTATGGACGTTTTTGGACGTCTCTGTGTTTTGGAAATGTTTGATGGTATGTCGGTTTGCATTTTATACTTCCCAATTTAAAAACCAATCCATTTTTTGCCACATGAATGAGACTCACGCACTGGTGACAGCATGCAGACAGGCAGAGTCACATGCAGAGAAAAAAATGTGTGCAGATATTTTAGAAATATAGTCAATTAACCTAGATTGGGCTTTATATTTGGTATATATTCTACGTGAAAAGCAGAAGTAACTACAGGGGCTTCTTTTCCCCACGTCATTTTCAGTGCCATTTTACCACAAGACCGTGTTAATTTCCAACCCAACTGTGGACTGAGATAGGACCAGAAATTTTCTGAAATCAGGAAAATCATGTCAGGTTCTTTCCCAAAAAAAAACAAAAAAAAAAAAAACAGGGCCGTCAGTTTGGTTGTAGAAGTCCATTGAGATACATCTACCAAGTTCTGCATCAGCTGGTCCTCCCGACTAATCAACAAAGAGGTGCTGGTTTTGCGGCAGGACAAGAGGCAGTAAAACAAACATCAGCTGCCAAATGCAATGTATAGATGTATATATTTGCATAAAACATACTATTACAACCGTACGTTGCCATTCATGCAAATAAATACATATTCATCCAAAGGTCAATCAAATCTTTCACATACATATATATATACACACACACACACACACACACACAGGGACTCTTTTATCAACTAAAACTGTTCTGAAAAATTACAACTGGTTTTCAATTTTATAGATGTAAATTAAGTTGTGTTGCTCTTCATTTGTTGATATTTATGAACAAAATTGCATCAGTCAGGTTTACCTAATATTTAACTATAGAAGTCTGTGATAATTCATCATTTGCAAGGTTCATTAGACACAATTTGATGGTTCAATATTATGCAAAAATTCAATAAACAATCTTTGTTTGCAGTGCTGTTTTTGTAGGGACTCTACATAACTAAACATGATGCTGAACAAAAAGTATTTACATGTCAGACAGGTGACCTGTTAGCCAATATCAGCTGGTAGTAAGTCGATACTGACAGCAGGGCCTAGTTAATGTTATTACCAACTGTGAATTACAGCTGTTTGATTAAACATCTGTATCATTAGAACCGATTTACAGCTGGGGTCCAGCTCATTAATAACATTAATAATAATATTATTAATAACCAAAAGTGAAAACAGATCCTACCTCTCTGAATTGCACATTTATGACTAATTAATTTAAATGATTTGTAGTCTGTTTTTAAACCCACTTTTATTGTGATTATGTAGATGAGTTCTGTGACAGTAACATTATGTGACCTAACAAGACCATTACAATTCATTTAGAAGGCATTGGTTTGGTAACTTTTAACTGCTCAATTAACACGGTTAATTCCTATTTTAGGACAATTTAGTCTAACAGAATGTCTGAAATAGATTTTTTAAATAGCTGTTTAATATACTGAATATTACCCAGAACCAATTAATATATAAAAGCCTACTTTTGCACACGACCCTGTAAAGGTGTCGGTTATAACCACACGTGTGCGTGCAGAACATTCAATATGGCGTCGAGACGGTTAAAACCGTTAGCTTCACTGCTAATTACGAAAAAACACAAAAATAACGAACTCCGTTGCCATAAATAAGCAAATATTACAGCAGGCTTTTTTTTCAAATGCACTTAATAAAAAACTAACACACTTTAAACTCACTTCCTGTTATCTTAGTCATATTAACCAACGGAATAATGTGTCAAATCTTTCGTTGTTTCTCCGTGAAACAATATAATCGGCGAACAAAAATGAGTGTTCTTCCCCTGGGGAGTCTTTTTACTTCTGTGACTGCGCAGAAGATGCGACACTAGAGTCTGTTTCACATGAGCGCCATCCATTGACGCAGAGATGACTAACACACGAGTATTAATAAAACCACTGGTAGATTACTGGTAAACCACTGGTAAACTTTATTTATTTGTTTGTTCCTAAGAGGATGAGGATGAGGATAAAGATGATGAACACGAGGTGCTGAAGAGAATGAGAAATTACTTTTTAAATCTGACACACCCTACCACACATCTGACGGATCTCACACATTTAGCAAACCTTTGCAATTTAGTTTTTAATTTTACTGTAATGTCTTAATACCCTATCTGACCAAAAGTCCTGGGACACCTAACCATCACCTCGTTTTTGGACAAAAACTTTTATTCATATAGTCGTTGAACATGAGCTAATATACAGGCATAAATTCGATAGTTTTATTTCGGAAAGCTTAAATGACCTCTAGAACTTATATTTATAGACAAAGTAAACGTAACAACAAATCCAGATTTTAAAGAGCATATTTAAGACATTCAGAAACTATATGATAAAATAAGTGCACTTTGACTACTTCCATAAAGAATTAAGTGCAATTAGCAACCAGATGAGATGTAGTAATAAAGCTCACGAGTAATAATCACCGAAAAGGTTTGTCTATCATGACTTCCTCTAAGAGCTATTTCCGAACTCAGTTCAAGGGTGGTGATGGCTCAATGGTGAGGCTCTGGGTCAGTGATCAGAGAATCAAGCCTCACCACCAACCGCACCAGGCAAGCTACCATCATTGGGTCCTTAAGCAAGGCCCTTAACCTCAGTTGCTACAGGGCCGCCGCACATTCTGGCTGATGTTCTGGCTGCGCTCTGATCCCAGCCTTCAAATTCGTAAGATGGGGTATGTGGAATAAAAACATATCACTGAGTATACGCAAATGTGTATGTGATAAATAATGAACTTGATCTTGAACTTGACCTGAGTAAAAGAGATCTGAATTTCAATTTGACAGGTCAGAGCATCTCTGGGATATGTTGGGCTAAGAAAGCAAACCGTATAGCCCTTTCTAAGCAGGTGAGCATATAATATGGTAGATCTCATCTCCTCATGTCTCCTCTCAAATGAGGGAGAGAGAGAGAGAGAGAGAGAGAGAGAGAGAGAGAGAGAGACAGATGCAGGCACAAGAGGCTCCTGTAAGCGTTTATTAGGCATTTAGAAAAGCTATCAGTGTGGGATAACCCTTCATATGAACAGCTTGTATATGTGTATGCACGTGCATGTAATGACAAGTCAGTGGTTGTTTCATGCATGGGGGCTACAAGAAAGTGTGTGTGTGTGTGTGTCTCTCTCTCTCCCTTTTAAGAACACACATACAGTAAAGCTGGCTGGCTAGTAACTGCAACCACACTGTTATAAACGGCTGCGAATAAACACTCAGCTGGATACTGCTGGCCCTTACAGTTCATTAAACACACACACTCTTCATATTCATTTTGATTTTCAAACACACAGAGGTCCTCTGCAGCTCTGATAAAGCCCAACTCTAATGTTTTTTTTGTTTTTTTTTGGTTGCTGTTTCAAAGTAACACAACATGGTGAAATCCAGAAACACTCTGCTTCTGAGATACAAGATATTTTCCAGCTCCCTACACTATACTAAAAATATCAAAGTATGAAGAAGATCGTGGCTTGAATTGTAGATATCAGCAGCTACTCTGACTAAAGAGTGTGATTGTTGATTATTTTCTACTGAAAACACTTTCTAGGGTATTTCTGTGTGGAGTTTGCATGTTCTCCCCATGCTTGCGTGGGTTTTCCCCAGGTACTCCGGTTTCCTCCAGTCTCCAAAAACATGTGATTGGGTATAGGTGAATTATCTACTCTAAATTGTCCATAGGAGTAAATGTGTGTGAATGGTTGTCTTCCTCTAAGTGTTAGTCCTGTGATTAACTGCTGATTGTACAGTGTGTACCCCGACTCATGCCCCAAGTTATCTGGGATAGACTCAAGCCCCCACAACCCTGAACAGGATAAACACTAGATAATGAACGAAAGGAAAGGTGTTTCCTAATCCACAGTGACTGCCTTCATGCTGTTTGACCTGTTTGATAGAAAACTTGCATGAAATTTACTCAGAAATAATGAACTAACTTTTTTGTACTTAAATGTAGCTGTTATATATGATGTTTCATTCCTTTCTTTATGTTTTTAGCACATTGTTTATTTAGACATTTTGCTGTTAATAGTCTTTAACTTTGATCTTTCCATCTTATCATTTCTAGCTTCACGCGATGAACCAAAGGCCCCCG
This sequence comes from Liobagrus marginatus, assembly GCA_028566295.1. Taxonomy (NCBI): domain Eukaryota; kingdom Metazoa; phylum Chordata; class Actinopteri; order Siluriformes; family Amblycipitidae; genus Liobagrus; species Liobagrus marginatus. The sequence continues at coordinate 16,042,389 of JAOUQX010000002.1, forward strand.
GAAGCTGAAATCACATTCGAACATGTCTGTCCAGGACATTGTCCAGAATCTTCAGAGCCTATAGCTGCTGTTTAAAACAGTACTACTGAACACATGCTGCTTATTTACATTTAAGACGTTTATCAGCGGCCCTTATTCAGATCCAAAGACAAAAGCACAAACCACATTTATAGTTATGGTACTTCTCTGAATATATATTAATGTAATTAATCTATTTTGTCATGCCATGCTGGGACTTGACCTTTAGTCTTTTTAATCAGGAGTCCAAACATCTTACCCAAGGAGCTCGAGACAGTAACCTATCAATCACTGATCAAACCCCACTGAAACACGTCATGATTGTATGTACATCAAATGCGCGCCAGCAGTAGTGAGGAAACGCTGGACTACACTGCTCCCTGGCGGTAGATCATATAACTGCACTGGCGATCCATTCTGCGGCCACTTCCAATCTAAACAAATGATCTTCTGGCTGCAAGCAGGAGATAAAATCTCCGGACACTGATGGCGTTCAGGGTAAGATATGTTGTCCCCTCTTTTGGAGCACCATTCAGAGTTTTTGTGGTTGAGGATGGCTCCTTTATATTGTAGATGCTTCTGAACAAGTCCTTGGTGGCTCAGAGCATAAATTTGCTTATCACAAGTTTTTACTTTGAACGTAAACATTTGAGGTATTTTTAAAAAGCTTTTATAAGAATACACTGTACGGATGATGGCAAGATCTTAAAGCATTAATGCTTTGAACGTCCATCTTTAATATGAACTGTGTAGTGAGATACGCGACTCAACCTTGTGGAGTTAGTTAAATAAGCACTTTCTACCTGAAGCGTTATGGACAATTGGTAGACACCAAGCACAGAGTATGTACTCTAATAAGCTGCAATGTGCACAGGCATCAGCAAAGTACTTCATGACCGTTACAAGAAAATTAGCTTGGGGCTGGTTAAAAATAACACGTTTGCAGAACCAATATTAAGTAATTTTGTGATTACATAAATATAATCATTGGGTAGTGGCATGTAGTGTAATGCAATCATGCCACATGGGGGAAAGGCTGATTAAGTTGGATTTTTTTTTTTTAATTACTGCAGTTATTCAACCTCTAGCAGGAAACCCATGAATTGCAAAACCAAGAGAAATCCCAATATGACGATTGAACCAGGACTCTGAAGAGGCACTTATCTGCAGCTAAAATTTATCCAATCGTTGCCAAGGAATTTCCTTAAGTACATTGTCAAAGCTTTTAAACTACTAATTAAGAGTCAAGCCACTCAGACCATGCCATAAAACCACCAACAAGTTACAGTTTCTATAAACATTTATTAGATTAGCCCTGTGGACAGCTCAGACCAGGACACCATACTGTTTCAGAACAGCAGTGTATTTTGCAATTTTGCTCTCAACGTTCTTCTCTGCCTGCTTGGAAAACTTGATCTGCACTTTTTTCTTGTTGTAGTACATCTTGGCTTTCTCTTTGCGGCGCTCCTCGAGTGTGGCCGTGATGGCCTGGTACTTCCAGCCCACCTCATGTGCCAGGCGACCCAGCAGGGCAAACTTAGAGAGCAAGAGAGAAGCATGCATCAGGATAGTTTGATACAATAATCATTACACCATTAGAGGAGTAGAAACATCGCTCGTCTCAGATGGTAGTGCATGTAAAGTATTCTCATGGTCATTAAACTCAAATACTTATGTGGAATAAAACATCACTGACAAGCAACTGTTACTTAAAAAAAAGCTGGAGTTTTTTTTTTGCTAAACTCATGTTACACCACTCCAGTTCTTTCCAACCTTATTTATAAAACTGCATTGTATTCATGCTGCTTTGTCATGTTTAATTCATCACAACGAACAAAAAAAAAGGTAGTCTTCCTAACCTTGCGAGTTGGCTTCAGGCGCACAATTTTCAATGCTGCCGGCACCACCACACGCTTTCTCTGCAGAAAAAAAAAAAACTTTTTTAAAATAAACAAGTAAACAAGTATTAAATGAGGTCTAACACCAAGGTAAACATGCCTCAGTTAGATGAGTGTTCTCAGCCGTAACTCAAACAATGTAGGTAAAGAAATTGACATCACAGACTTGTTTGCATGATCAGCAAGTTACAAGTGAAAAGTATAGCTACCTTGTCGTAAGGAGGGGGAATACCATCAAACACCTTCAGTCTCTCCAGAGCAGCCTGACCACGCTTGGTTTTGTGGGGAAGCATACCTACACAAGTAAAGATTACACCAAGATTTCTGTAACCAACCAAATTCAAGAGGGGTCTTATTTTATACAGTTGGTTGAACTCAGTAGTCAGATCCGTAGTTTGTCTCATCAAAAGACTCAGATTCGGGATAAAAGGTGTTCATCATTGTTCACAGATGGAGTAAACAACAAAATGAAGCAAATGCTTGCCTCTGACCGTCCTCCAGAAGATCCTACTGGGAGCTCTGAAGTGGTACGGACCACGGGAGGGATTTGTGTTCATCCTCTTACGCAGGAAGGACAAGTATTTCACTACAGACACAAGAAAACCATGTTAAAAGGCTCAAACACCTGTAATGGAATTAAAACATCTCCATTTACTTCCTTTCCCGTAATCTGATTCTTACAATGACCTTTTACATAAAAACAAATTAACACATTATGGCACCATCTTACAAGTTTACAGTATGCCATATACATTCAAGAACTTTTCTTAAACAGGTGAATGGTATAGTTTTCATCTTAAACTTGAAAAACAAGTTCACTCACATTTGTTACGATAGAAGTTTCCGGAGATGTTGATGCCCTCACATCTCACAACAACAACTTTGTGGCCTGTAAAATATATTGACAAAACCCCAAGCAATATTTAGCTTACTAGTTAAATTGCCACAATACTGATTAATAACAAATCTGGACTCCTTTACAGCACTAGGCTAAAATGAAAAAGCCAACTCTGACTCAATATGATACCCTTTCCACACCAGGGAAGGGGTGCACCAGGTGTTCATAAGTTCTTACTTAAAAAGGAACATCATGTCCAGAGACTTTACTAGAGAGTAACTAGAGGCTTAGAAATTACTAGCTAGTATATAACTACTTTATTTGTCCTGAAGGCAGAATGTAGCTATTAGGTTGTAAGTGCGCCTTAAAGTAATGCGTTACAGCATAGAATGAAGTCTCTTCCTTAAACCAATCACAAGTCTAAGTTTTCTTTAATACGTAAAAAGGAAATAGTCTGAACAGAACATGAATGTAAGCCCTTCCTATTCACAAAAGCATTCATTCACTGTGGGTGCTTTTATTATGATGTGTCCCATTAACCGAGACAAGTACATCAGGGAAACTGGCAAGGTCATGGAATTTTTGCCTGTTTATATTTTGTGTATATGCTTGGCAGGTACATGTGGCAACAAGGCAACCGGTGGATTACACTATATACATTGCAGATTTATGCCGTCGAATTCAGTCGCCTAAGTTTTGAATCAATCCAGTAGCAAAATAAGGAGACACACAAAGGCTTGGGAACAGAATGTTATTCATAACAGAGATAGGCCATCAAATTAGTTTTCGCACGTTATTCCCTCTTTTTTTTTTTTTAAAGTGCAAATGAATATATGTAGACATCAAATATCCAAAGGATAATGTGTCTTGTAAAATTCAGTCAATGAAGAGCTCATCTATGTGATCTAATCTGGCTGCCATCTCATTCCAATTATTATTCATGGACAAAGGCTTCAGTAAACATTCAGTTGGAACATGGATACATTAAGTTCAAAGTTTGTCACATGTACATCATACATGGTACAACATACAGTGAAATGATTTGATTGACGGAAAGTTTGCTGTAAATAGGGGTGAAGGAGAAAATAAAGTGTAAAAGGGGGTTGGTTGCATATAAACACTATTTACAACGAGTACAGTAATTACTAATTACAAATAGAACCAAGATTAAAGTTGCACCGCAAAACCATAGTGTGCAAGCTGTAACACAGATGCTAATAACAGATGTAGCAAGCCCCAGAACAGTATCTAAAATCTCAAGACAAGTCAATTTCGTGCATGTTCCTAAAATTGACAGTGGGCAAGAATGAAACAAAAGGTAGAAAACTGATATTCCGTAACTTTATTTCAGCAAAACTCGAAGGCAGAGCAAAAAACATGTCAGGAAACATGCTATACTTGATATTTAAGTTGTAATTAATCTTATGCATAGCTGTTCATATTAGCCAACAAATGTTATCAGGTGCAGAGGAAAGATTAATCAAATCTGTTTTTTTCTTGTTGGCAAACAGCCTAAAACCCCATAAGTAAAGTACCAAGATCCAAAAGAGAAGTGCAAATTCTTAGCGTAAAGGAGTTTAGATTGATCAATGCTAAGGGTTCAATAGCAAGCTAGAGCAATAAAACTGTTTAGAGACCGTCTCAGATGGTAGTGCATGTTAAGATTTTCTCATGGTCAGCTTAAGCAACTCAAGCAAAAGATAGACATCACTGACGGTCAGTTTGATAGATTAACTTCTTACAGCAAAGCATTACTTACCTAGCAGCACCTGCTTGGCCACAATAGCGGCGAGGCGACCGAGGAGATGGCCTCGGCCATCGATCACCAGAACCTGAAACCATCACAGGAACCATCACATATCTAGGCATGGCACACGGAAGTACCCAACTTCACAATTAGCGTCTTTTAAAGACACAGACCTCAGGAATTGCACGTTTACTACGTGCAATAAAATGGCTTAAAAAGCAATTCCATTTAAGTATTTTTTTTATCGGCACACGAGCAAATAGTGCCTAAACGACGTGGAGCTGGCCAAAATTTAATCGAATGTGTTTAATAAAAAATATTTCTAATTATCAACGATGCCTGTAGAACAGATTTTCTTCCAGAATAGACGTTATAATTATAAAAGCCAAAAATTGTGGGTTGGGAAAATAAAACTAATTTCACGAATTTTCATAGAAAGAACACCAAGTTTAATTAAATGCAACGTTAAATAACCAACTTATCAAGCGGTGTTTTCTATAATTCAATTACTTTAACCGTATACCGCGCGAGAGGACGCTACCGCGTGGAAGCCGGCCTGCTCATGCTAATCAACCCATTACACGTTTATACAAAAAATGGTTCTGCGTCAAATGTAACACTTTCAGACGCTGAGTAGAGTTCAAGTGCTCACTTACACGAACCATAAACGAGGATCCAAGCCCAAAAAAATCACGAACACCGACATCTTAAGAGATTTATCACGGACGAGTAAAATTAGGTGGCAATCTAGTGCAGTTAGCATTGCGCTAATAACGTACACAGGGAGCCAGTCTAAATAAAGCTTGGCTCTAAAAACAAACTTGCAACCAAGCTGACATCTCCCACATACCAGAAGCACGGTTATGTGTCTAGAATTTTAGTTGCGGTTCTCAAAATACGGAGAACGATCACATTTTTAGCCACTTTTCACAGTGCAAAGACACGCACCTTATGGAACCGGTCCGCCATGATGTGGAAAAAGAAAGATACGCAGGTTGACCCGCGGTAAAAGGCAGGGGCGTGGGCGTGGCCGAAGCAAATGAGGAAGTGACGATTTAGATTTAAAAAGGAAGTAAATACTTTTGTTTAAAATTTCGTATGATTTTAATTATTAAAAAATTGGTTTGAAAGAAAATCTGTGAGCTTGTTCCAACTTTACTTTAAATGTATATGATATTAATACGAAAACAAATGTACTCGTATTAAGGCATTCGAAGGTCTTTTATTTTTCCTTTTTATACAAGTTAATTTACATGTCTTCCAAATTACACCTTTTATGCATTATGTTCTATTTTCTAAGTATATGAAACAGTATTTTCGTCATGTAAAGAATTATAGTACAATAAAAGAATAAAAACTACACTTCCCATTCAAGCTCTGCCAAGCCTTGCCACTGTTATCGTCACAAGTTAACAGCAAAGCTTTTACAGTTTGTCTAATGAGTTGAATTAAATATTAAAATAAGTTTATTAAGGACACTGGCTTCAAAGACGCTTTAGCTGTATAGTTACGTCACACTTAAGTCAGAAAACCCGGATGAGAATGTTGATGCTGATTCGCTGATACAGTCACGTGTTTAAAATGTGCGTTTAGTGGAAATGGGCTGCTGGATTTCTATCTTTGCTTGATAATATATGCTATTTTTATAATGTATAAATCTATGTCTGCTTACTGCGGTTCTTTTAGAAACTACATTTCATATTTTGAGCCTTTAAAACTGTTTTTTTATTAATTCATCTTTCTTAAACATGAACAACCAATAAAAGTTACAAAAAAGTTACAATTTTGGCAAAGGGAGCTCATAATCTTATGCATGTTCATTATTCTTAGTTCCACTTTTTAATTGGTGAAGTTTCTCCTCGTGTCGTTTTATCTCTTGTTGAAGACGCTCCATCTCATTCTCATGGTGTTTGATTTCTTCCTCATGGTGCTTTTTTAGGATATTTATCTGCTCCTGCTCCTTCATTCTACAAAAAAATGCACAGAAGTGAGATTAGCTTTAATTTCTTTGCAAAATGAATCCTAGGTGATCGTGTTAATTATAAAAATGAACATGGATAATGTTATAAATTGTATAATTTGTGAACCCATGCAGTGCATCGTTGGTGGTTTGTTGTTTGTACAAATTTGATCATGTATAGCAGAATTTGTTTGAACATGTAATCTTCAGATGAACTAACCTGAAGTACCGCTCTTCCTCTGCGGCCTGCCGCTTTCCAAAAGCTCCTCCGGCCTCCCTTATGGTGCCACCTCCTCCTCCTCCCTTTCCGGCACCTTTCCCCAGCTCTCCCAGCTTTTATTTGGAAAAAAAATCCTGTCAACACTGAACAAATTGCATACAACCTGCAACCTGTGATTTTTCATAAGAACTACACTTCTGTTAGAGCTGCTGTTATGGAAACAAACTGAGTTGGTCTGAAAGCAGTGCTCAGTTCTGACTGGTTTGAATATGATTATTTTGCAACATCAGCAACTCTGTTAAGGATACTAGTAGCCATTGCATGGCACATGGGTTTTTTTAACATGAAGTTATTATTTAGCAAGAGAAAACCCATACTCATTGACATGGCCAGGCATTCTATTAAGTGACAAAGACTTGTCGACTGGAACCACAACTATCCTTTAGGATACAAGGTGTTTAAGACACAGTGTTCTGGCACAAGGTGGTGGAATGAACTTCCCGTGAAAGTTTTGGATTTATGCTACGCTTAGTTTGTATTCTAATGATCCAGTATTAATCTCTTCCTTGATAGAGTCAAAGTACTTTTCTATGTCGATCTGGATAGGTCTCCAGTGTCAGAAAATTTCTCACCACAATAACACTTACGCACAGAATACTTTAAGTGGAAGATATTGCTAAAATAAATGATACTTATTTGCAAATGATAACTGGGACAAGCGTGTGACAGTGCTTTGTAAGTGTGTTTTTTCCACTTTTACCAATGTTTAAATTATTAATATAAGAAATTTGAATGTTTTCTCCATGATTTGATCGGAGTACTCCGGTTTCCTCTGGGCTGTTGATTTGATAAACAGGGTGAATGGCCCACCACTGAAAATCTGCCACTATTGGGCCCCTGTACAAGGCGCTTAACCTGCTATATGCTCCATGGGTGCTGTATTATGGCTGACCCCGTGCTCTGACCCCAGCTTTCTAAGCTGTGATATGCAAAGAAAGAATTTCACTGTTCTGTAATGTATATGTAACTAAAAAAGTCTATTTTCTGTAGTGTGTAAATGTGTTTGCGATCGTGCGATACATTAAACTCTCCTTGACCCTGTGTAGGATTAGTGTGACACAAACAGGTCCATGAACGCTGTCTTATAAGAGCAATACAACACCTCAGGACATGTCCTGATGGAAAAAGAATAATAATTTTTTATTGTGTAATACAGAGATTTTGTCAGGACCTTGAAGTTGATTATTTTCCTACAACAAAACACCCCAAAGTGGTTTTAGTTCTTACATTAACGACTTCTCACCATTCAGAATTTAGAATTCAGTGGCAGTAACTGTGACAGGGGGCGTGGCTACAGAACGACCCTCATCTCAAGCACCTCTGACATTGAGCGAACAAGTGTTTATATATTAAACCACAGCTGGTTGCGAATTATGTTTAAAATAATGTCATGGTAGCTTTTTAAAGCTATGAGAGCCCATGTGTAACAAATACAGTTTAACAGAGGCGTCATGTGCACGCTGAGAAAAACGACTGCGTATGCAAAATCTAATCCAATTTTCTAAAACGAAACAAAAATGGCTACCTGATCAGACGACATCCTGATTTGTGTGAAAAAGACGTTCCGTAGACTCGGCTTGAAAAATCTCGACATTATGAATATGCCCTGACAAGTTTGCGCTCTTAAACGCGCGTGCGTGCGGGCGCGCGTGCGTGTTGCATGTGTCTGCGTGCATGTACACAAACTGGAAGAAACCATTTCCAGGGCCGCAGGGGGATGAGAGATGAGATGGAGTCGGTGTCCATTTCAGTCAATAAGCTTCAGCGCGGCGTTGTGGCTCTCGAGTCAGTTCAGGAAGCAGTGTTATGATTGTTGTATAAAATCTTAATACGATTGGCTAAAAATAATTATTAATTATAATTATCAATAATTATAAACAGAAATTATAAATATCAATAATGATCAATTATTTTATCAATTTTATTAATATTAATAAAAAATATTATTTATTATTGAGACCGTTCTGTCTTCGTAGCCGTGTCGAAAGATATGCTGAAAATGTGTACCATCGTACGTTATCGAAAATTCTACTCGAAGAATCCAAGGATAAACTGACAGCTGCAGTGACGTACTGTCCACGTGACTTTTTAGCCAATCACCCGTTTTGCTCCTTTAGCCAATAGGCGTTTGTTGTTAGGATTTCGGTTAGGAATCGACTGAAATTGGTTAAAACTTGTTAGGAAAGATTTTCTTTCTCCACGTAACACAAAGTAACTTATATTCTATATATCCAGTGTTAAACTCACTCACATACTTCGTAAAATTCGTAGCATTTCTATTTTAGCGCCGCATTTAACAGGGGACCATAATGAGAACCGCTGGCGTTCGTCTGCGTTTCAAAACAAATCCGCAAGGGGGCGTGCTAACACTTAAAATGATTGTTCCCATTCGTCTTTATAAACATGTCGTAGGTAGGTGAATTTGCAATGATCCACTACAAAATTCCCCCTGTGTGTAAATGACTGTATGAATGATGTGCTGTGATGGATTTATGTAATGTAATATATGGCATGTATAATGTGTTGTATTTTCACCTCGTGCTCACTGTTCTTGGGATAGGGTCTGGATCCCCAACAGCTCCATCCATCCATCCATCCATCCATCGTCTAGCGTTTATCCTGTTCAGAGTTGTGGGGGCGCTGGAGTCTATCCTAGCTAACTTAGTGTGTGAGGCAGGGTACATCCTGGACAATCAGCAGTTAATCTCAGCGCTAACACTTAGAGACCAACAACCATTCACGAACACTATGGACAGTTTAGAGTAGCCAATTCACCTATGCTCAATCGCATGTGTTTGGAGACAGGAGGAAACCGGAGTGTCCAAGGAAAACCCACGCAAGTACGGGGAGAACATGCAAACTTCACACAGAAACACCCTGGGCAGGAATAGAACCCATGCTAACCATGACCTTCTTGCTGTGAGGCAGGCGTGCTAACCACTTTACCATCCATATATACTGTATGCATAGCCATTATCCATGATAAATGAAAAAATGAATGATAATACATTAGGGTGGTGGTGGGGGTGGTGGCTCAATGGTAAGGCTCTGGGTCAGTGATCAGAGGGTCAGGATTTCCAGCCTCGAACCAGACAACCTACCATCATTGGTTCCTTGAGCAAGGCCCTTAACCTCAGTTGCTGTGGCCATTGGATTATTTATTAATTTATTTATTTTGATTACATTTCTGTCTTCTGCTTCTTTATATTTTTAGGATCCTGTTGACAAAATGTAACAATCAGAACACATTTTACTAGTGTAAAATTGACATACTACACCGTAAAAAAAAAAAAAAACCTGTAAAAAGACTGGCAGCAGGGCTTCCTGAGGAATCCTGTTTAATTACAGGAAAAAAAAACATTTACATAAAAATACAAGCAAAAACTGTAAAAATACAGAATAGACTTAACAGTCAAAATTCAGTAAATTACAGTATATTACTGTTGATAATATGTTTTTAAGCTATGTAAAAACTACTAAATGATGTTAAATTACATAGAAAAACAAGCAAGGTTAATGTCCGTAAATGTAAGGTTTTATTGAGTTACAAAGGCGCCATAAATCAAAGATTTTGGCATGAAGCCATGCTGTTTGATGTTAGACGTGGATTTCATGGTGCAGAGCACACTTTGATCAATTATATTCAATTCAGATTCACAGGATTTAATGGAAGAGCATTACTGTCAGAACCCCTGACTGGCTGAACACATGGTACGAAACATTCTTGAGAGACATCCAAGAGTGTGTATTATGGACATATTCTGTAAAAATGAATGAGTTGTGAGTGCACTGCAATACATGCAACCTTTGCCTCAGGCATATCCTTTTAGAACACTATAGAATTTCGACACTTATGTTTTCGATTTAATGTGCTTAAGATTGTGTTTAAGATTTATGCCGACCCCATTTACCCCCCTCTGTGGGCCATTGGGTCCCTTAGGTAGTGCATCAGGTCTGTAATTAAAGCCTGGTGGCTTCTGTATGCTGTCCAAGTAGTGTTACAAAGTGTATATACGATTGGTGTGAGTGAATAATTAACCGACGTAGACAAGTAACAAGCACTTAAATGAAAAAATAGATTGTTTAATTTAGCTGGCCTAATCCTGGATTTTTTAAATCGAATGATATTTTTCTATAAATCACAAGACACAGTGTCGTTTTCAGACTTTATTGTCCAGACACAACTACAGTCAGAGGTAATCAAATGGAATGAACAAAAGAGGGTGTACCACTAAAAAAAAAACAGGGCTATGCCTACAGCCTACTCCTAACCATCTTCATGATGTATCAAGTTGAAAATTTCCTTCTGAAATACCAAAACATAAACGTGATGGAAGCTTCATTTAAAGGCGTAAACGGAGCGCTGGTTGCACAGCGTCCATTGAGACTCCACTAAAAATGGTGGGCACATATACCAGTGATTTTGATATATGTATTAAAAGGTGGTATATTAAAGGAAAAAACAGCTGTGGATGGTAGTTTGATGATCGGAAACTGATGTTAAGTAGTGCACTATTCCACCATCATTAAAATGTCGAAGGAAAGAAATAGTTATTTAAAAAATGGTTTAAAGTTTGCCATTACAGTTCCAGGAGCCTGTAGAATCTGTGCCATGGCTCATCCAGCGTTCAAATTTGTATGCTGGGATATGTGGAATAAAAACATTTTACTGTATGTTGTACTGTATGATGTGCATGTAACCAATAAACGTAACTTTAACTTTAACATTAACGCTGTTCTGGTGGATACTTGTGGCGTAACCTCCTATTAATTAGTTTTTTCCATTACTTAAAAAAAAAGAATAATCCGTCTGTGTATTGCTTCGGAATATTTCGGTTTGGGAATACCCTCTGCTATAATCCAAGTAGTAAAATGTTAAATGTGTTATAGTATACATGTCATATTGCTCAACAGCAGGACAGAATATTTAGTTTAAAAGTGGTTTGCATTATGTTGACATCTGCTTTAAATGTGGTGAAGGTCTAGCCAGCAATAGGATGCTGGCTAGAGTATTTCAGTTCAAAGTAGACTATGTACTGTAATTATCAAGCAAATGTGACAGACATTATGGTGTTGCTGAACTTGGTGTTCGCTGGATTGAAGGCACCACATAACATTAGTTAAAAAGTGCAGTCATTCCATAAAATAACATTTCATAGTCTGCTCCACAGGGCAGGATACATACACTTTATCTGATACAGTGTAAACCTTTTTTTTCCCATATATAAAAGATAATGCTACAAAACATTTGTACAGAAATGTATAAATCTACACGGTTAATCGGATGTTTTGTTGTTGTACGTTTTATATCTATTTTTGGTCGAACAAATATGTAGTGTACTGAATGAGTTTATTCGAATATATAACAAACCAAATTAAATACTAGATCTGTACAAAATTACCAAACCCCCCTCAATGAAGCCTTGACCCACAAACCTGAGCTGGAATGATCTCTAATAACAAATTAGATGTGCAAATTGTAAGGATAACATTTTGGTATTTTGCGCAAATCACTTTAGGCACGAGAACCAATCGAAAGTAAGCCAGTTCATTTCAGTTACTGTTCAAACGTCTGTTTAACTCAGTTGTTATATACAAGACGGACTGGGCTTGGAGTGTGTGTGTGTGTGTGTGTGTGTTGATGTCTGGAGCTCAGCTGGCTTGGCTTCACTGATGCAGGTTTAGTGTCAGTCCTTTAAACAAACGATGGAGGGGAGGGAGAGAAAGACAGAAGAAGATAAGAGTGCTTTAGTTTGCCACAGTGTCGGCAACATAGCCGTTGTCTTCTGGGATACACTCATGGGGTTTTGCGGAAGCCAAAAATCCTGGCAGGCAGCTGCAGTTGTATGATCCCTCTGTGTTTGTACACACTCCATTCTTACAGAGCTCCACTTTGTCACTGATATCCTCACATTCGTTTATATCTGTAAGGGGGCAGACAAGGAGAATATGAGAGGTGTGTAGATAAAATATTGCTTAGCTGAAATGAATCTGGATTTGCATAGTCAAAAAGATATTAAAACAATTTGGACTGAGTTGAGTCTTGAATTGGATGGCGTCACATTAAAACTAACGATCATATATATATATATACAGTACCGTATATGCCGGTGTATAAGTCGACTTTCGACACCCAAATATTAATATCAAAATGGGGGGGGGTCGACTTATACACCGGATACATGATTTAACGGGTGCAAAAATTAAAGGTACACCAGTAATGCTATGGATACAGTGCACGCCGCTGACTGCTCCCTTGTTGCTGAATGAAGCGGCGCAGGCTGA
>JAOUQX010000002.1:16069350-16085789 GCA_028566295.1 Liobagrus marginatus
GCATGTCTGGAGCGGGGCTCGAACCCCCGATCCTCTGATCACTGACTCAGAGCCTTACCCACTGAGCCACCATCAATGTACAGATTTAATCCTATAACAAGACACTTTAGAAAGCTCAGCACTCATGATAAAAGCTTTCATAAAAGCAGCAAATGGCATCTAGCACTACTGGTATATTTATGACATGTTCATGTGACTACTAAAATCCCAGTGGTGTAATCTGCAATATTATTAGGAGGTAAAAAAGTGCTCAGCCTCCCTTTTAGCTTTGCCATTTTCTGACAAGACTTGGCAGGACTTCTGTGATCCAAAGAAGCTTAACAGCAGAGATTTTTGGAAACAGCCATTTCCCACCCACCGGTCAGCCACTTAATGCAAAAAAAACCCATTAGGTGTGAAAGCAGCCTTCATCATCATCATCATCATCAGCAGCTCAGCGGTAAGATGTGCAGCACAATTAACCGTTTCATGTATCGATGGAATAAACGTGACTGTAGCTAACCAGAGAGACGATGAGTGTGAAGAGCCAGGCGTAGATGAAGAAATAATCACCGCCGATCTTTATGATGTAGAGGAGGAGAGAGGTGACGGGCAGCATGATGCACTGCGTAACAATAAACTTCTTCAGAGCGTCTTTCAGGAAGAAGCCTAACGTCTGAAAGAAACGTATCCGTTTGACAATGTATTCAAAATCATAATATGTTTAGAGTTTAGGTCATTACTTAAACATATGGCAATAATAATAAGGTTCAGCAAATTTTGCATTTATTGACTTCTACCCTTAATATGCAATTCCGCACAACAGACGTTTACACGTACTACACAATACAGAATAATAACTGAATTAACCTCGGCTTGATTTTTAACATGATGCAGGATTTTTTTTGTTCTGCAACATTAATTCATGAGTCATTGGTTTGACCTAAGCATTTACCCACAATTCCACAGAAATGACTTCCAGCTCCTTCACATTCTTTAAATCTTTGTACCCAATTTCTAAAAACAGCTCTATGATGTTAAAATAATTCTTTTCAATCTGAGGCTTTTTAAAAGACTATTAAACCGACTATTACAAACGCTGACGTGCAAAAAGACAACGCCGTACCATAAGAGCCAGAACAGACGCTCTTTAATCAAAACAACCATTTATTTTTAATAACATTAATCATATTCTTATAACGATGAACATTTCGCAAGGTGTATTTGTCCTCATTCCCTCAACTTTAGCTATAATGTGGGATTAAAGTTTAGACAGGCTTGCTCATTGAGATGCATTTCATTTTAGAATTTTTATTTATTCTTTTTTTTTTTTATTCTTTAATCCAAATTTTCGATTTCCTACGAAGCTGCTTTGGTACAATGTCTACTGTTATAAGTGCTATCGAGATAACATTGAACTTAAGTAGATTAAATATGTGATGTGCTGCTCTTTAATTAAGAAAAAAAAACTATTTGGCAATTTTCATTTTTGTTATGTTTCTACAGTATATAAGGAAGATAATACTTCAAGAAATGCCATATTAGAGAAAACAACCGGCTACACAGAGGGGTAGAGCAATGACTCGTTTTTGATTGGTTTCCTAGAACAGCACACTGGGTGGTGGTTACGGCTTTTTCTCCGCTAATCATCACAGTGACTGCAGGCGTTAAGCTCTATCTGTTTCTGCGAGCCTAATAATCAAATAAATATCTGGTTGTCATACCTGCTGGTTAAAGCCGTGCTTCTCCTCGATGACGAACGTGCTGTAGAGACTCCACGGCAGCCCGGTGAAGGCGCTGAACAACGTCGCCAGCATCAAGAAGACCAGCGACTGGGAGATCTACAATATTATAGGTACAGTTTTACTTCAACATGGAGGCTCAGGATTTGAGGAGGAAAAGACTACAGGGCTTTTCAGGCGGCGCTTAACTCTGGTTTATTCGTGTTCTAAACGCTGCTTTTAATCCAAGGTGGAGGAACAACGGCGAGTTAACGTCAAACTGAGGAGCAAAACATTTACGGTGTGAAACAATTCGGTTTTAGAATATTACGGCTAGTTCCTTAGCGACAGACACCCAATCAGATCCCGAACAGCGCCTCGGTGACTCACATCAGCTAAACACTAGGTACTGGCGACACTGGAAAAAAAAAAACATCTCAGCAGATAGAGGAAGATGGACTGAATGAACAAAGCTGTGAAAGACAACAAAACCTGAATTTCTTTGCCCTGATTAATGTGAAGGTGTGAGACGTGAGGTTATTTAAGTTGTCTGTGTGATGGATTTATCCAATCGTGGTTGTTGGATAATAATACACACGTTGGAGTCAGGGTTAACTAATGTAAGGGTTAAGGAATGTAGATTAAAGAAACAGAATGTATTGTTAACCCCGTGTGTATGTATGAGCAGCGTGAAAGGTCTAACAGAACCCGGGATTGTGTTCGCCAGAGTTTACAATTATAGAGGGAACTGTTTTGTGTGTGAAGAGCCTTCATTTGTAGAAAGAGACAGTTTAGTGTGACGAGCTCAGACGCACCTCATATTCCGGGCTGAGGCCGAAGCTACCAGTCAGGTTTCCTGAGATCTTCCAAAGAAACGGGATGCCTCCTAACAGCAGGATAAGCTGGAGAAAAAAACTCGGTTGTAAAATGAGATAAATATGTCGATCTGGAAAAAGGGATCTGCAAAATTCCATAAAGGTAATGTGGCATAGCTTCTGTCTACCAGTGTTTCTATACGTCTGTGTCTACCTGTCTGTCTCTACTTGTCTGTATGCATGTCTACCTTTCTGTCTACCTGTGTGCATGTGTCTGTCTGCGCGTATGTGCGTGCATCTGTCTGCCTGCCTTCGCCTCTGTCTGTCTGTCTGCCTTCGCCGCTGTCTGTCTGCCTGCCTTCGCCGCTGTCTGTCTGCTTGCCTTCGGGCCTGTCTGTCTGCCTTCGGGCCTGTCTGTCTGCCTTGTTGTTATTGAGAGATAATCCTTCTGTGTTGCTACAGGAAATGTAGTTTATGTTAAGCAACATTACATTTGACACCTCGGAGTGTTTTATTCTGTTCATTTTACATTATATACATTTCTTTTTTAATATTTTGCACATTTTTATAAATCACATATAAACACAACAAAATAATTACAGTAAGTCATAACCCTAACACTTCATGAAAACACACTAGTGAGCTCTGAGCTGGAGATAGTCTACACACAGTGTGTGTGTGTGTGTGGTGTTTATGTGCTTGCTCACCGTTCCCTCTGTCTCCGAGTAAAGTCCTGACCAGAAACCAAAGTTGCTTTTGTCCAGTTGGTAGAGGCGCGACTTCTCAAACGTCTCTGCGTCCATAATCTTCCCCAGCTCGGTGGGGACGTGCGTGGCGGAGCTGTAGATCCTCCTCTGAGACAGAAAAAACACACAGGTGTGAGTTGTACACAGACTGGGACTGTTTAGATATGAAATCCAATGAGCTGCTGTGTTGATGAAATGCTCTCCAGAGCTGAGACATGCGAGTGCCATAATGGTTGAGTATAATATTTCAAGCATGCTATTTCTATTAAAGAGTTTGTTCACTGATTTTAATAATAGAGTTCAAATAAAAACTGAATTAAACATTAATTGTAACTATAAATGGACCACGTGTATAGTGTCATTCTGTATAATGTACAAAATGTAACCTTTTTGGAAACGTATCTGTAAATGATATGATTTCTGTTATTTTATTATTACTTATTATTTCTTGTCAGTTCAGATTAATTAATATTAATAAGACGTAGAGCTTTAGCTCACCTGTCTGTAAGAGAGGTAGGCCTCCCACAGATAAACCATCCACG
The DNA here is from genome assembly GCA_028566295.1 of Liobagrus marginatus. Classification (NCBI taxonomy): domain Eukaryota; kingdom Metazoa; phylum Chordata; class Actinopteri; order Siluriformes; family Amblycipitidae; genus Liobagrus; species Liobagrus marginatus. The sequence goes on from JAOUQX010000002.1 coordinate 16,073,154, forward strand.
AAAACACGAGGACGGCGTAAAATATTTTCTCCTCAGGAGGCAAGTCTAGAATTTCTTTCAACATTTTTTCTAACTATTTTTGTATTACTTAAACAACTAGACAGTTAGACAACGGTTATTGCGGCTAATCAATGAATCAGTTGCTAAGTGAGCCGCTATATGTAGCTCGAACCAGCTAATTGAACCGCTTCACTCAGCAGCACTCAAAATACTTTTAAGCAAAAATAAAAAAGGTATAAAAATATAATTCATGTAATTATTTCTTTCTCTGTTTTTAACCAGTTCCTAAAATGCCCGGACGATGACAAGTAATAATATTATTGCTGTTTCCTTTTCCATTCATGCGAAATGCTGTGTGCAACCAAACAGGGTTTCCGGGTGAAAACAGGAACGCGTATTTCCTTTCCCCCTCTCTATGGTTTGTAGACTTAAAGTTGATTTGGATACTAGATGTTTACTTCGATGATGATGATAATAATAATAATAATAATAATAAGAAGAAGAAGAAGAAGAAGAAGAAGAAGAAGAAGAAGAAGAAGAAGAAAAATAATGTAGAAATACAATCACTAATACGCTTTAATAGAAACATCTGAACACCTATTAATTTTTTCTATGCATACTTCATCATTGCAGGCATCTAAGGACATTTTTCCATTATGCAACACTAATTTATTTAGCTGTTACAGTAAAATTCCGATACCAAGTTAATCTGTATTAAAAATACACAAAGTTAAAAATGACAATAATAATATACATAGTACAATTTTTTTATTACATAGTACTGATTTTAAAATATATGATTTTTCATTTCGACATATGCAGATTGTTAGTTAATCGTCTGTCGTCCTTATCATATCACTGGAAGACTGGAAATAAGGGAAGAGGTAAGGTGTTGAACTGGAATTAAACACTTAAACCTGCTCTTCACTGAAAAAATATTCAATGTTCATTTTAAATAACTCCCGTCATGCCACACGGGCCCGCCTTATTCCGCAATTTCAACCAATAACATTGCAAGCTAGGGTGATGCTGGACGCTGATTGGCTCACAGCTACTACGGCGCAACATTCAAAGTCAGCTAACTGTCCTCCTGTGATTGCTTCTGTTCAGAGGAGTTGGGGTTTGAAGGGTCGAAAAGTGTTATATTTGTTAACAACCTTGAAAGAAAAAAAAACGTTTAATTCTCCTTTAAATTTACCCCGTAACATACATCAGCGGGGGTCTCGTTGTTTGGTAAGTTATGAGCTTGCTTTAATAGCTAACTTGTAGCTAAGTCATTTAAATTAGCTGCAGTGACTGAATGGGCGCCGTAACTGGATAGCTTTAAATATATTTAAATGGTTCGTTGTCTTTTTCTTATTTTAAACATGACCAAAATGTCACTCGAGCCTAATAAGTCGTGTGTTAATAAAACCGGTTTTAGCCAAATATTTAAATAGCGTTAGCTAATTGGCAATGTAGCAGGTAACGTTAGCGGATTTGCACACGGCCCCTGCATGACGTGAACACTCAATGTTTGTAAAATTATAACAGCGTAACAACTGAGAAAAGAAATCCGTCGAACTGGATCAGTACAGAAGACGCTCTCTGACCATGTCTAATCTAATACCGGTGGCCAAAAAAGATGAAAAGGGCCGAAACATCCAAGTGGTCGTGAGATGCAGGTAAACAATTGACTTGATTCTGGTTAATTAGTAATTAATAAGACTTCCTGTCTACTGTGGATGTTTATTATGAATGTTTAGTGTGGCTTATCATTGTGGCTATTTATTGTAAGGAATTGTTGCCTTAGATAATTTTAAAGGACTGCTGTGAAATAATTTTCAACACTTATTATATAAAGAATACTTATATTAAATGCTTATTGTGGATCATTAATGTAAATGTATTTTAGGAGTTTCATTATGAAGAATTGGGCACTTGTTTTTATTTGTTATTTACAATCAAGTTCAATTACAAATGTCTTTAAGGTTTTGTAATGTAATATATTATTTTGGAATAAAATCGTTTTTTTGTGCATGTTTGCAAATTATGCCTATTGTCTGTGTTTTCATAAGATATTTATTAGGGGATGAATTTCTTTTGAATGTCAATTGACATTTAATATTATGAATATTTAATGCTAAGGTTTGTTGTGCGACTATTATTGGGAATGCTAATTGTGGTGTTAATTTATGACTTTCTAGATCTATTGCTGATGTTTCTAATGAATATTTGTGAATGTTTTCTAGGCCTTTCAATGCAGTTGAGCGGAAGTCTAACTCTCATGGCGTGGTGGAGTGTGAATCGAACAGGAAAGAAGTTTCCATCCGTACTGGCAGCATCTCGGACAAAACCTCCAGGAAAATGTACACCTTTGATATGGTGCGTGTTTTGAAGAAAATTTCTACATTTAATAATTTGTCTTCTTGTGCCACTTATTATTCCAGTCTTAATAAAACAATCATCAGAGTATGTTTGCTAATGGCAGGTAGAGTCTGAGCTCAGTAACGTAATGTTTCTTCATTGCTAAATGTCTGTCAATATTTAACACTGGTGTTTATTGGGATCAGGTCACAACCTTTTTTCTAATTGTTCATTCCTTTGACCTTGTGATAATTTGCTGTAATTCTTCCTCTGTAACATGGGTTACATTTCACACTCCCTAAAAAGTATACTGTAACATGGAAAGTTTGATTTCTGGCCTTTCAGGTGTTTGGTCCGTCTGCAAAGCAGATCGATGTGTACAGGAGTGTGGTGTGCCCTATACTGGATGAAGTCATCATGGGATATAACTGCACCATTTTTGCGTAAGTAAACCTTCAAACTGCATCAATGACTAAAAATGTATTCAAACGCTAATGTGTGAGTGTTTGTGTGTTTTTAAAAAAAAAAAAAATTTCATAAAAGATATGGGCAAACAGGAACAGGAAAGACCTTCACGATGGAGGGTGAAAGGTCGCCTAATGAGGAATTCACCTGGGAGGAGGTAATATGCTTTTGTTAAAGATCTGGTAAAAAAAAAAAAAGACACTAACTTCAGTGTAGTTGTTATGATTACTTAAACTTTCTCTTACAGGATCCTCTGGCTGGTATCATCCCCCGTACTCTTCATCAGATCTTTGAGAAGCTGTCCAGTAACGGCACAGAGTTCTCGGTGAAGGTTTCCCTGCTCGAGATCTATAATGAAGAGCTGTTTGACCTGCTCAGTCCCTCGGCAGATGTCACAGAGAGGCTGCAGCTGTTTGATGACCCTCGAAACAAAGTCTGTAATCATGCACTGTTGGTTAATGTTATATTTTAGTAGTAGTTTCCTTCATGCCTTTGGCTTTTTATTTATTTAAATTATTTTTTATTTAAAAAAAACTTTTTTTATAGAGAGGTGTTATCGTTAAGGGACTGGAAGAGATAACTGTACATAACAAGAACGAGGTCTATCAGATACTTGAGAGAGGAGCAGCTAAGAGAAAGACCGCGTCGACGCTGATGAACGCGTACTCCAGGTAGGAAAGAAAACTGTGCGACTACGTTTTCGCGTCTCTCCCAGAAAAATGTTTATCCTTTGCTTTTATTCAGAGGGGACTTGTGTATGGATAGTAATTTATTTTCTTATCGTGCTCTACTTATTTTTCCTTCCAGCCGTTCCCACTCCGTTTTCTCGGTCACCATTCATATGAAGGAGATCACGCTGGACGGAGAGGAGCTGGTGAAGATTGGAAAACTAAACCTGGTAAGGCTCATCGTTAGCAAATTCACACTCCTTGCATGCAACAGTTTGAACGTCTTAAAGTCTCGTGTGTCTCTCTGCACAGGTGGATCTTGCTGGTAGCGAGAACATCGGCCGCTCCGGGGCAGTAGACAAGCGTGCCCGTGAAGCTGGAAACATCAACCAGTCACTGCTGACGCTGGGGCGTGTGATCACCGCCCTGGTTGAACGCGGTCCCCACGTGCCCTATCGCGAGTCCAAACTCACTCGGATCCTTCAGGACTCACTGGGTGGACGCACCAAAACCTCAATTATTGCCACAGTCTCACCGGCTTCCATCAACTTGGAGGTAAGTTTCACTTCCTGGGACCAGCAAAAGGCCACTGCTGGGGCCCCCTGAGCAAGGCCCTTCTTAATCCTCAACTGCCCGGTTTACTCATCCCAAACGTTCCCTTGGTCACTGAATGCAGGAGACTCTCAGTACTCTGGAGTATGCGAACAGGGCGAAGAGCATCATGAATAAGCCTGAAGTGAACCAGAAACTCACGAAGAGAACCCTAATCAAGGCAAGTTCTATCGTGTGTGTGTGTATGTTTACATAATGGATATTAACTTACCTCACTGAAAGTCTGGAGTTTACAGTTCAGTCTAACATAAAGGTTTAATTTTCTCTTTGCATACTTTCAAATAACATTTGTTCGTTTGTTGTATGAAATCTAGGAATACACAGAAGAGATTGAGCGGCTGAAGCGGGATTTGGCGGCCACTCGTGAGAAGCACGGCGTGTATCTCTCGGCTGAGAATTACGAGTGAGTTCCTAAAACTGAAAGTACTGGAACAGGACCCCAATGCTTTAGTCCCACATTGTTTTTTCAGACCGTTAAACCAAATGCCGCCCATCTATTGTCCTTATTTGAACAGTAATGCATGCGTGTAAAAAGGTGCTTGAATTATAGGCAACATGGTTTGTGCTTCGTATTCACTCACTGAGACTTGCACTCAACTTTCCACTTGTGTCGAGCTGGAGTTCAAGCAAAAAGAAATGTGCTGGAGGCTACAAGCTCCTCCTCCTCCTAATTCTTGGCTAAAGATTGTTTTTTAAAAACGGCTAGTTAAACTGGCACCACATATCTGAATGTAAATCGTGTGTTCCCCAATAGGAGTATGAACAGTAAACTGGTGAGTCAGGAAGAACAGATCACAGAGTATACAGAGAGGATTGCAGCAGTGGAAGAAGAGCTCAAAAGGGTGAGTTTTAAACTTCTGCTACCTTCGGAGGGCTGTGGCTGGTAATTCCGAAACACTTGGCCATTTTCTTCAGTGAGCTCTTTAGTAATGTGACACTAAATCATCTTAACCTCTGATCCAGGCAATGGCGCTGTTCACAGACAGTAAACAGAAGCTGGAGCAGTGCAGCGAGGACTTACAGGACAAGAGCCAGCAGCTGGAGGAGGTCCACAAGGACCTGAATGAGACCAAGCAGCGGCTCACACAGGAGGAGTTCATCACCATGCAGCTGCAGACTACTGAGAGCCAGCTTTACGACACTGCTGGACAGGTGTGGTAGTGGAGGGGATAAAACCCCCAAACTGTAACACTCCTAGCAGCGAATGATCTTTTGAGACCTTGAACATTGCGAATGTTCTGTAGCTGCTGAGTACCGTGGCGGTGAGCACAGCGGATGTGGGAGGCCTCCATGCCAAGCTGCAGCGGGTTCAGTCTGTGGAGCAGCATAACATTACAGCTCAGAGTCAATTCGCTCAGCGCATGGAGCAGAGCTGCAGCAGCATGCAGAGTGCGCTGCAGGAGCACGGCCTCAAACACGCTGCCATGCTGGATCACTACCGCCATGCCATGAGTGAGTACATCACACTCCTGAGGTTTAAAACGCACTCTAGGTCAGTGTTCCCCCAACCCCCAGGTAACGGACCGGCACTGGTCCATGGGTCAATTGGTACCGGCCGTGCAGACAGAATACATAACTTACATTATTTCCGTTTTTATTTCTGATTGTGAGCGATGTTTTATGATTAATTTTTGGATTCTCGCCGCCACATCTGTCTGACTCACTCTTGATGCATGTCGAGATGCTTGCCTTGGTCACATGCCTTACTTCACATCCGCTACCTTCTTAAAGGGTCTGCTCTTCCTGTAACACAATACATTACCGCTGAATTGAAACCCCCAAAGCTAGCAAAATATAAAGTATTTTGGAGAGTTTCTTTGAGCAGGGTAAAAGATGCCAGTCGTATAATTTTATTTTGTTGTCTTTATCCGCCACACCTAAAACGCCAGTCTGTGGAAAATATTGTCTGACATTAAACTGGTCCGTGGTGCAAAAAAGGTTGACCGATGCTTTAGGTAATAGTTTAGCACCTAACTGAAGATTTGTTGTTTATTTAGTTATATGTTTATAGGTAGGGTGGTGGTGGCTCAATGGTAAAAGGCGCTGGGTCAGTGATCAGAGGATCGGGGGTTCAAGCCTCGCACCAGGCAAGCTACCATCATTGGGTCCTTGAGCAAGACCCTTAACCTCACTTGCTCCAGGGGCGCCGTTCGTTCTGGCTGACCCTGCGCTCTGACCACAGCGTATTCGTATGCTGGGATATGCAGAATAAAAACATTTCACTACATGTATGTGATAAATATGATCTGAAAAAGAAGTGTCCGTAATCATTCAGATCATTTATCATGTTTGTGCCGAACACTGAAGCTTTATGTATATTTGATTAAGCAAGTTGATTTGTACAATTCTGTTCAACCTGATTGGTTAAAATTAGCACTGAACAATGTGAAGAATCGGTCGGGACTGTTTCACACTGCTTATACTTTATCTGGGGTTCACAATGAATACTGGCTATTTATAATCTGACATTTACACTGTACCTTCTTAACTTTCTGATTTGCATATTTGTCAACAACCGAGATTAGCGCATGCATCTTCTATAAATTACAGCTCCTTGTTTGCATTCATATTGGTAATCAGGGGGGAAACGATCAGCTTTTTATTGTTATTTTTTTGGTCCACCATATACTACTGATCAGCAGTCCAACACTCCGATTTCAGAACTGACTGAACTGATCTTGTCCATGTGCATAGCGGAGCTGCTGGGAGGAACAGGTCGTGTGTTTGAGGAAGCCATGGGCTCCATGCTGCATTCCTACTCTGCTGTCCAGGAGGCCGTGCAGGAAGGAGTGGACAGCTGCAAGGCCAAGCTTCTGCAGCAAGACGAGCTCACAAAAGGAAGCCGTGACGCCGTGCTTCAAATGCTGGTGAGCGGAGTTCACCGGACTGTTCTGAAATAAGCATGTTTACTTTAGCATCAATTAGGGTTTAGGTTGATAAACATCCAGGGCGTTCTAACAGGTTTTACAGGATTTGAGGTTGTTTTTGTTCCAATTCGAGCTACTTTTTGCTTCACAGGACGAGCATAAACTTAATTTGGAAGACGTAATAATCGCAAAAACGATGCCTGCTATCGGATCAATTATGGCTGTGAACGAAGGCTTGAAACGGACCCTTCAGAAGTACAACATGCTGGCTGTACAGGTGTGTTCATTATTTTAATCTGTTTCTGGCGAAATGGGGTAAGGTAAAGTACAATCTTGTTGTTTCGGTACGTCACTTTAATCAGGCGTGGCAACAATTAGGACGGTCTTGAGGTCAACAGTGCCGTTTCATTCTCGATTCTGATTGGTCAGGAGGTAGTGATCAATATTTGTACACCAGCAGCTAAAAACAAATCAAATCGTGAGTTCTATTACTTCACTCCTAAGATGAGGTTTCTAGACCGTATTTGACGAGCATCCATAGTGTTTCACACTAATCGGTTATAAAACGTTAAAAGAAGTTGTTTTGCGACGACAATAGTTTATAGAAGGTGTGTCCGTCTTTCCAACATGCACTAGAATGGTTCAACCCCCGTCCTCCATACATTCACTTCAAGTGCAACACCTTTTTTTGCCAACTGCATATTTAATTAACAATGCTGAAGGTGTTATTTAAAATTTTTGAACCCTGCTTTGCCTCGATCTGTCACGCCATCTTTTAGTTTCCTTTCTTTATTGTAGCACAAGCCAAAGTTTTATTCCTTACATATTAAACACGCACACCGTTTTATGCTAAACCAGTTCAGCTATTTACTTCATAGCCGTGCACCATGTCCTATTCAAGAGGAGGTATATAATTATAGGTAATTATTGACCGAATTCTTTGTTCTATAATCCCGTTCAGTACGTGATTTATTTATTTTATTTTTTGCACAAAATCTACACACACACACCATATGTTTACAGCAAAATAATGGATATGTATGCGTACAACTGTTTACAGCATATGTACCGGTATATGTAATACACTATACTAACAATGCATCATGCATAGAATGTTTACTAACAATGCATATTTTTAATATATACAGTAGATATTGTAGCGTACTATTGTATTATCATTATTTACTAGTATTAGTATATATCATGGGCATATACAGATTGCATATAGATGTACGTTTATAATTTGTAATTAATAATTACTGTACCTATTGCCAAATATTTATGCAACCAACCCCCCTCTACAATTCCTTCTCTCCCCCTCCCCCACTTACAGCAAACGTTCAGTTGGTCGCCAAAGAATTTCACTGTATGTTGTACTGTACAATGGTACATGTGACCCTTGAACTTGATTGATATGACTGTGGTGGTTTTTTAATAGTACGTTGTACATTTAAATATGGTTTAGGTTATTCGCTTTTGCTATACTCGACAAGCCTTCTTGAATTACTGCTGCAAGACATTTGCATGCTAAAGTGACGGTCTATTTTCTTTTAACACCCTTGTGAGCATTATTTAAAGTGGCGCTTTTACTTTTCTTGCCTCAGATGGAAGAAATGAAGGCCGAGATGGCTGCATTTTTCAGCGGCCACATGGACGCGCTGGCGAACATGCGAGAAACAGCCATGCAGGGCTTCACTTCACTCCAGGCTGAACACGGCCAGCTGAAAATGCGGATCAACCAGGCTGGCCATCAACATGAAGCGGTATGATTTCAGTTATTCTCCACTAGTCTGTTTAACCCACCACACTTCAACATGTTAAACAGGATAAACGTCTAAATAAAAGCTCTAATAAAACTTTAGACCGGTATCCCGGTCCATCAGAGATGCACACTGTAACCATAGCAATGCTTTTACATTCCACAACATTTAAATGTTCTTAAATGGATAAAAAAAATAATGACTGGTACAATGTTAAAAAAAAATAAAAAAGGATCTGAGATGTTGCATTAAGAACACAACAGCAGCTAAGCAGCACAAGTTAAACAAAGCTGAACTTGGTGTATGTACAATATACTGCATTGGTTATAACCGATTGTGCACATGTTCTGTAGCGTGTAGCGCAGCTCCTTCGTTGTGTCCAGGATCAGATGAACCTCCTCGCCCTGGACACACAGTCTGACTTTAAGGGGCTTCAGGAGGCAACAGAAGCGCAGGAAGCTCCGATGGAGACTTTGAGAAACACAATACAGAGGTAATGAGAGAGTGCTGGGGTTAACAGTCACTCCAAAATCCTTGTCTGTTTAAACATGCACAGTAATGTGTAAAAGATGATCTAAAAGTTCCCGGCGTCACTACTTTTGCTTAGCCAATGCGCCACGGCTGAAACGCAGAGCTCGTCGGTCGGCGCTCGTTTACGTGCGCGTACAGACGGGGTGATTAAAGAGATGAGCAGCGTAGCGGAGGAGGGAGGCACAGCGTTGGAGGAAGGTGCCGGTTACTGTAGCCTGATTCAGAGCTCTGTGGAGTCGTTGTCTAACTCGAGTCTCCAGTGGTGCCATGCAGCTGAAGCAGTGACCGAGAGGCGTGCCGAGGATCAACTGACCCTCACAGAGGAGAACAAGGCTGCTGTGCTTGAGCTTTTGACGGTGAGAAGCTTGTTAAGGTACCTGTTTTCTAGTGGTGCGTGTGTGTGTGTAGCAATCTCCGAGCTTCCGTTTTGTGTATCCGTAGAGTGTAGCGGAGCGCGGCCAGGTTGCTGTAGAGGAGTGCCGAACCCGTCTCGCTCCAGCGCAGCAGGAAATTGAGGGACTCCTGAAGGGAGTAGACGCACAGATCTGTGATGACCAGGCAATTCTGCAGCAGCACAGAGAACAGCTCTTGACTCTTTCCACACACACCCTTAATACGGTCAACAACTTCCTCAGTAATGAACTCCAACAGGATCTGCCCACAGGTGAGGCAACAAGAAGGGTCTTGGCTTTTCTGAGGTAGGTAGGAGTCAAGTGTCCATCGTTGTGTTAACTGTGTGCGTGTTTAGGCACAACGCCGAAGCGTAAGGAGTTCACGTATCCTCGTGTTCTGGTGACTTTGAGAAGCAGAACGGAGTTGGAGGACGAGTTCAGGACTCAGCAAGAGCAGCTAACGAGTTTGCTCGATCAGTATGATGTCCTCACTGAGGAAGAGGAGAAACCTGTAGGCCAGGTACAACAATCACCGCAGATATTTATGTATTAAACGAATCCACATTTAGGAACGTTTTAAACTAGTAATGTGCATATCTGTGTGAAGGACTCTTTGGAAGATGTTTGCAGCTCCAGTGACAGTAACTCGACCCAACAGTCTCTGTCGGAGGAGATGTTGATGTGCTATGAAGAGGGAAGAGTCCCTTTCTTTAAGGTATGGTCCTCAGTCAGCCATGCAAATAGAGGTGCCTGTTTTATTTCCTCGCTAATCAACAATTTAATCTGAATTGCTGCTCAATTGGCATGATTTCTTTTTGTTTTGTTTTTTAACTGGATGCAAGTTACACAGGGATTGAGATTTATTCATAGGTTATTTAAAGATGTAGAGTATGAAACTTGCAAATATGTACTGAAGGTAGGGTTAGGTTGGTGATGGCTTTCCCTTGATTTGAAAGACTTTTTCCAGTGTGCGCTCGAATAAACCAGTCTTTATTTAGTACAATATATTGTTTGCTTATGAGGCAGCAGTTAAAGGTGTAGAAACGTGTGACTGTCCTGTTCAGGTAATTTTGGTTTTAAAGTGTTTTCAGTGCTAAGAGGAAAGTGTACGTTGAGCAGCCACCCCTGCCCAAACCGTGACTAGTAAACATCCCTCACGTCAGCAACTAATTAATGTTTGTCAATTAAGGAACGCAAGCTCCTCATAGCCACACTTTACAAATCAAGTTGCTGTTTGGGATACAGCCCAAGTACCCTTATATTTTGGATCTTGGCTTAATTCTACACTGCCTTACAAACTCGGTGGACAGTCCTGCTTGTGGCACCGCTAGACTACACTTTCACTCAAACACGTCTTCCGAAATGTCTCGATGAAATTCTTTTTTGATTTAAGTACATGTAGAATTTTTGTAGACACTAATAAATTGGTTCAACATATCTTTCAGTACTATAACAGTTCGTGGCATGCCTTTTTTTTAACACTATTTGCTCTTGCCATGAAGATTAATGCGGGTGGGGCATTAAATACCTCTACTCAATATGGAGCCTATTACTATGGGAATTCTTTAATCACAGTTGTTTTTTTGTTTTTCTCTCCTTTCCTGTACTGCAGAAAAAGTCCAAAAAAGAAAACCTTAGCAGAAAGTCCCTGAACCGCTCAAAGGTAGCTGAGAACGAGAGCACTGTGACGTCGCCTTGCTCCAGATTACCGCTCCGGGCCCAAAATCAATGATTACTCCGTTTCCTTTTCATTACTCGTTACCTGTAAAGACATTTCAGTATACTTATCTCTGTAATTCCTCTTTAGTCGGCATGAATTTAAATATTCTTTTGTTTGTCTTCATGTCCTGTCACTGTTTTTAATTGTTGAGAAATTGGTTCAAGGTGTTGTGTACCCTTCATTTGTTTGTTTTTCACTTGGTTGAAATGGGTATCTGGTTTTATGTCTTCAGTTTCTGAAAATTAAGAATGATTTCTGATTTAAGTATTATTTCTTTGTTTTTTTTTAAACTTCTTACATTTAAATGAATAAAGATTTTAATACTCTTATGCGTGTTTGTATTTATGGTGACCTGTGGTTTTATTTAATAAATCCTCGTCTAGGAGTAATTTTAGTATGTATGTGTTAATATATATTTTATAGGGCCCTGATGAGGATCTTAAAATTCAGGAAACATTTACTTGGTGATTAAGCTTTTAATTCATTAAACAATTGTAATAGACTCAATTAAACAATATACTTAATCCGATAACGTTAAATATATACCTTCTGCATGGAGCGGGATTTTAAGCGCAAAGGTTTCACCAATCAAATGCAAGTGCTGAATCACGTGGTACAGTTTCACGTCCAACTCGTTGCTCAGCTGCCTGTTTATAAAACGATGCTCACTTCCTCCTCAGGCGTCCTTACCTAGTGAATGAAATGGTAAGCGTCTGCGTCCTACAAAAGGCACTTAATGAAAAAAAATGCATCCGTTTGTAATTCGGGCGCAGAAATATCACCGTATGTAACATCAGCATCAGTACACCTGCTTGTTTTTGGCCAGATTAGGTTATTTTAAACCGATGTGACATGTTATGTTGCGAAGTATTTGTCAGAAATGGACTTGGAAGAAGCTTTTCAACTGGTCGGGGAATTTGGCGGACACCAGAAACGGATGGTTGCAGGGTTGACACTGCTGCAGGTAACGCTCATGCTAGCTTGCTAGCTAGCGTCATTGTCAGTGTAGCTATATAGAACTCGAAATGGTGTACACGATGAATAAACGTGTTAGCGGCTGTTTAACGGTTAGGACGTTGGAATAACAATCAGAAAGCCATGAGTTCAATTCCATGTACTGTACTGCCACTGCTAGGCCCCGGTGTAGATACAATGTTTTAGTGTGTGTATTAATTCATTTAATTAAGCCACACTGTATCAGGAGTGTCAAAGTCAAATGGACGGAGGGCCAAATAAAACATTTTGCTACAAGTCGAGGGCCGGACTGTCCGAATG
>JAOUQX010000003.1:129974-140695 GCA_028566295.1 Liobagrus marginatus
GTCAAAAGTTATGAACCTTTGCATGCCGATAGAACACACTAGGATATGTTATTATAGCAACTTTGGAGTTTATAGGATCAAAAGTTATGATTATAAATATGATTGTAAACGTTTGTAAAAAACGAAATAAAAAAACGAGATATTCGGAATGGTAAGGATTTTAATTAACGGTTTCCGTGTATAAATGTCGCTGATTTCGCAAAAAACGTAAATACAGCAGATCGTACAGAGCTCAGCACTTTAGCTCTTTACACTGATAGTTTAAATAATGTTCATGTTTAACCCTGTTCATTATTATTATTACTCATTATTATTATTATATTTATTATTATTATTATTATTATTATATTTATTGTTATTATTATCATCATCATTATTATCATTATTAATTATTATTAATTATTTTTATTATTCATATTATAATTATTATTATAATGACACACACACACACACACACACGGCTGATCTCCATGCATGAGGAACGCTGATCGCTGATCGCTGTATTCTCAGTGAAGACGTTTCTTCTGATCTGTCAATTGTGGTTCTTCAGATCGCGCTTCAGATGCAGCAGCTCCTGGAGCCACTCATACACTCCGAGACCTGGGCACCTCTGAAGATCAAGTTCAACTGGGACGCCAGCTTCTGGACAAAACAGATCTCTACTCTGGGTGAGCAGAACAGAACATCAGAACATCTCTGGAAGCTGATTATTTGTGTGTATGATATGGGTACCATGTATCAGGCTAACACCATGTCCTGCATTAACATCTTGATGGCTCCAGCAGAGAGTCCAGCAGCACTCTGATGGACCGTGTCTCCATTTGTCCTGTTAAAAAAGTCTGTAACTTGTTCATAATTAAATGATTATTATTTATATATGACACACACAGCGAGTTTTTCTTTCATACGTCTCGTGTGTGTATCTCTGCACCGTGTAGGTCAGCTCAGCGTGGACGGCGGAAGTCGCTCGTACTCGGACGGAATGGCTCGGCCAGGGATCCTGCAGCCGGTTCCGCATGTGCCAGTTCCGTCTGTGTGTTATCCTCTCCGAGAGACAGACTGCAGTTATCCGTCTTTCTGCCAGCATCAGCTCTGCTGCCTGCACTACGGTCCGGCGCCGTCGGTCCCGCTGGACAAGTTCCCTCTTCCGCTAGACAAGTATCCTCTTCCCCACGCTGCAGAACCCAGCTGCAGTTCTCCTCTGAGCCTGCAGAGGAGCTGGAGTTCTGATGCCACGGCCCAAACGCAACCGTCCCAGAATTCCATGCTGTCGGAATCGGTGCAGCGGAGCCCAGACGCAGATGCGATGAAACATGCCACTGTGACTGAGTTCCAGCCCCAAGAACGACCCTCAGAGAAGCAGCTCGGAGACCCGGGGGGCATCGAACCCAGTACAGACATACTCTCAGAGCAGACAGACAACCACATGGTGAGCAGACAGACAGGTCAGATACGTGCATTTGTGCATGAAGCCCTGCAACACCTTCACCACTAACTACAGCCTCCATCCTCCTGCTGCACAGTTTACACATTAACCACACAGATAAACAGCGTAAAGCCACCACACACACACACACACACACACACACACACACACCGGCATAGGGGTGTGGGAAGGACAACTAAACTCACTCTACTTCACCTGCAGCACACAGAGAGAGAGAGAGAGAGAGAGAGAGAGAGACATTTCACCATGACAACACCTCTGCTAACAGATGTGTCACATTTCAGATTTTATACAGTTCACACAGTTCATCTAAGGAGTAGATCAGCGTGTGTGTGTGTGTGCGTGCGGGTGTGTGCGTGTGTGTGTGTGCGTGCGTGCGTGTGTGTGTGTGTGTGTGCGTGTGTGTGTGAGGAGAGAAAAACAGGAAGAGGGTGTAATCATGTATGTGAGATGAAGAGAGGAAGGTGACTGTGCTGATGTTATCACTGTGTGCTGTAGCTGTGATCCGCACGGTTAGCTTAGCAATGCTAATGACTGCATGCTTCTTCCTCACAGAGAAGCGGCACACACTCGGACATGCTGGTGCAGAACGGCGGATGTGGAGCAAACGGCGAGAGCCCAGTGAGCAGAACGTTAGCATGTAGCATCTCATGTGAGGGAACAGCGGCCGAGCGACAAGACGTCACCACACGGCCGGTAACCTCTAATACTAATAATCATCATAATCATAACAATAATAATATTCATAACGCTAACCCTAATAATAATAACAGCCATAATTTTACATAAATAAATGGAACCATAAATAAAACCCAAAATATTCGTAATCATAATAATATTCATAATCCTACTACTACTAATAATAAACATAATACTATTACTAATAATAAACATAATACTATTACGAATAATAAAAATCATCATCTTCATAATAATAATAATAAACATAATAATCGCTTAACATTTAAAACATTAAAACTGCATACGATTTATTAAAAGACAGAAAATGACTACATTTTTTAAATATATTTAAAGTTTTTTTCATATTTTAATCTTTCTCTTTGCACTCATCTGTTTTTGTTTGAACTAAAAATTATTCATTTAAATTTTGTTATATATTTTGATATAAACTTAAAGTATTTTAACTAAAGATTTCTATCAGTTAATATCAGTATAATGTATTAAAATGTTATTTCTCCTCTTGAACTTCTTTCATTTATAAATATGTTTAATTAAAATAGTAAATATGAATAAATAAATAATTGTAAATGATAAATGAAAGTGTTTGTATTTGTAAATGTTTTTCTTCTGTCGGTTCTACTGTAAGTCGTCCTGCTGCTGTGTGTGTGTGTGCGTGTGTGTTCGCGTGCAGGTGCGTGTGTGTTTGTGCGCATGTGCGTGTGTGTGTGTGTGTGTGTGCGTGTGTGTGCGTGTGTGTGCGTGCGTGTGTGTGTGTGCGTGTGTGTGTGTGCATGTATATATGTGTTTGTGTGCGTGCGCGTGTACGTGTGTGTTCGCGCGCGCGCGTGTGTGTGTGTGTGTGTGTGTGTGTGTGTGTGTGTTTTAGTCAAACTGAAACTGGTGTTTTTGCTCGAGTTCTCGGCTCTGCAGCGTCTCGTCTTTTGCATGTTAGTAAAATATTGTCTGTGTTTGTGCCCCAGCCGGTCTGCACCGGTTCTACTGACACGATTCCGGACGCCGTAATGATCCGGCTCCATGCAGACAGCCGGGACGGTTCTTCTCAGACGGTGTACAAGACTGAGATAGGTACGGAGACGCGTTGCAGCTGAAAGTTCTCCTACAGAACGTCTGATTCCTGTAAATGTTCCATCCTGTTGTGTTTGTGGTTCAGTGTTAATGTGCACTTTCTGTTTTAGATGTTGTGTGTGAACGTGAGAACATCAGCTGTACGTCTCCGGCTAAATGCTGCACATCAACAGTTCAGGACACCAGGTAGAACCTCTTAGACCTTGGAAAGTATGTATGATCTCCATACCTCCATCACCAGCTCTAACAGCTTCTGGTTTCTCGGTAATTGTAGAAAAGTTCCTGAGGCTGCAAAGGTCCCAGTTGTGTGTCTGGAACGGCTGAAGATCCTGGTGTCCAAATGTCCACCACAGGGACACCACAGCACGGCTCCTCCAGCTGACTCTAGCCTGAAGTGTGAAGGAATCGTGTCCCAGGAGCTGGACAGAGAACTCAGTGCTGAGGTACTGTACTGTACAAGAACAACAGCATAAATATAAAAATGATCAAAAGTTTAGACCCCTGTGTTAATATGTGCGCTTTAATTTAAGGAGGAACCTGGTGAAGAACCGGGGCAAAGAGTGGAGATGTATCAGCCTCCATTAGTAGAACATCTCGCATGCAGCACATCAACTGTGGAGTCCGAGGTTTCCTTACAGGAACTTTGCAGCCAAAATCAAGAATTTTCCGATCCCGTCCAATCCGGTGGTCCAGAAACTTTCACATCCACACCATCTGAACCCGAATACGCTTCTGACCCAAACCCGTCTGAACCCAGATCAGCGGCAGCGGCTGACTCGGAGCTTGGATCCACGGTGGACGCCGACTTTGGCTCAGACGCAGAACTGGAATCAGAGCTTCAGGTGGAATCTGATCCGAGTTTAACGTCTGAACCACGAATCCAATCGGACTCGGAGTCAGACCTGGAGCAGGAGTCTGAGCAGGAATCGGATCCCGACTCCACCGCTGAAGTGACTCTGGACCTGGAGCAGGAGTGTGACTGGGAACCAATCGGTACTGATGCGGAGGCAGTGGGCGTGGTCGAGCGGGAGAGTTCCGAGGTGGAGAGCGAGGACTTCTGCGCTGTTTGTTTGATCGGAGGCGAACTGCTGTGCTGTGATCGCTGCCCCAAAGTCTTCCACCTGACCTGCCATGTCCCGTCTCTCCTCAGCTTCCCCACGTAAGATGTCCTCCTGTCTCACCTCTCTGGCTGTCTCTCCACCGCCTCACGCTGAGCAGATGTTTCTCCTCTCGTTCCTGCAGGGGCGACTGGGTGTGTACGCTGTGCAGAGACGTGGACTATGACTGCGAGGACCCCCGGCTGCCCCCCCACCCCACAACATCTGCACTGTCACCATGTGACCTTAGGGTAAGAGGGCAACACGTCATGTCCAGTTATAGTCACGTGTCATGCTGTTAACCTATTAAAAATAAAGTTGCTGTGTGTGTGTGTGTGTGTGTGTGTGTGTGTGTGTGTGTGTGTGTGTGTGTGTGTGTGAGCGGTTACTACGGTAACAGTGGCGTATCAGAGTGAGTGTGTTAATATAAACCTGCGCTACTGTCAGAGCCGCTGTTCTATGAACTCATTATCACCTGAACACCAATCAGAGAGTAGAACTCATTAACACCTGACCACCAATCAGAGAGCAGAACTCAGTAACATGTTGAGTGTAACGTTGACGCTGTAATGATTTAATCTTCTGTGTTTATTGTACAGAAATGTGAGAAGCTAACGCTGCTAATCTACAGCAACATTCTTAGCGCTCCGTTCCACGAACCCGTCAGCCCGCTGGTACGTCCCCACACGTCCTTCCTCCCGGATTACAAACATGACGTTTACATGTCTAGTGACATCGATTTCTGTTTAAGGCTCGTCATTATTATCAGATCATTAAGAGGCCCATGGACCTGTCGGTGATCCGGAGCAGGCTGACCGCATGCAGCTCGGCGCATTACAGCTCGGCCGCAGTGTTCGTGTCCGACGTCCTGCTGATGTTTAAAAACTGCGCCAAGTTTAACTACGTGAGTCACACATTTATTATTCCTGCCAAATTCGCTTCACTGTGTGTGTGTGTGTGGGGGGGGGGGGTGTAAACGAATCTGTGCATGTTGCATCATTTACATGTACATGTACTTTAAAGTCTCCATCAATTAATACTTCAATTCCGGTTCGTTGAATTAGAATGAAGTGTAACAAACACACACACCTGCTGGAAAAAGAGCAGCTATTAGAAAGGTGTGTTTTCTTTTGTAGTAATAATTATAAAGGCACTAACTATCAGGGGTCAGTATTTATGAAAGGGTTCGGTCTTCAGTCGGTTTCAGCTGACAAGCCGCCGTCCACGATGTAATGTTCAAAACACATACACACACACACACACACACACTGTGATCCGGGCATAAGCAGATGTTTCTGAAGGAGGAAAGGAGAGAGTGTTGTAGAAAGAGACCCTTTAAAGAGAGAGTGTGTGTAGAGAGAGGAGAGGAGTGGGCTGAGTACTGAGCCTTGTGGGACACCACTACAGATGTTGCTCTCCTCCATGATACCTGATATGAACATCTGCCCAAGTATGAAGCAAACCATCAATATGCTACTTCACTAATTCACCACCGCTGAAGACAGACAGGTGAATCATGTTGTTAATGGTGTTATAAGCAGCAGGCAGGTGGAGTAGGATGTGAGACAGTGCTGGCTAAGAGGACAAGAGGACAGTCTCTGTGGAGTGTGTGCTTTAAACACAGATACTGGGCTTCTTGCAGGTGCTTCTGTGAGAGATAAAGAGAAGTTTTATAAAGGTGTGACTAGCGGTGGGGCAGTTTGTCCGGTGTTGTGAGGGACTTAACTAAGATAATTTTCTCTGTAAATGATCTGTTTGTTATTCTGTCTGTATTCAGCCGGATTCAGAAGTGGCTCAGGCAGGCCGCAGTCTGCAGACCTTCTTCCTGTCGAAGCTCAGCGAGGTTTTTCCTGAGCTCAGCTGCCCGGTCCTTGCGGGCGACTCGGACAGCGACGATTACGAAGAGCCCGAGTGTGCGGCCGCCATTTCCTTCCCATGGCCTGAGAGGAGAGAGCAGAGCCACAGGAAGAGGAAGAGGCGGGGCTCGGTCAGCTCTAAGAGACATCACTATTAACCTCTTGCTCCTCTTGCTCATGATGGACTCCTAAAGCATCACACACACACACTCGCACTGTTCCACATTCGCACAGCTGGAGGTTTACACACCAGACTACAATGTTCCTCATGCCAGTGTTTCTCTCTGGAACCTTTTTGATACGTCAATCATCCCAGCTAACAGGAAACGTTCCCACAACGTTAAAAGTTGTCTAAATGTTAGTACAAAACCTTCTTAAATAACGTACATGTAACGTTATTATAACGTTATAACTAGGTAATGTACGTTGTTATAACGTTATAACTAGTTAACGTACGTTATTATAACGTTATAACTAGTTAACCTACGTTATAACATAACTAGTTAACGCACGTTATTATAATGTTATAACTAGTTAACGCACGTTATTATAACGTTATAACTGGTTAACGTACGTTATCATAACGTTATAACTAGTTAACGTACGTTATTATAACATTGAGAGTAAACGTTGTTATAACAATGTTGTAGGAACATTACTTATGACGTTATTGGTACTTGATGAATGATGTCATAATGTTGAGAGTAAACAATGTTGTAACGTTACGTAAACTGTACATTTACACGTTTATGTAACTTTACACATCACAACATTACTACAATGTTAATGTGTTAGCTGGGGAGCTGCTGCTTTGTGGATGTACAGGAGGAGGAGCCATGTTGATTGGTTATGTACAGTAACATACAGTATATTTATGATAGAGATGTGATAATGTATGTTTTATACACTTTTTACGCCTTGTCTATAACCAGCTCGGACTTTCTTCCTACTGTAGTAACCCTGTAGACCTGTAGAGGGAGCAGTTTCCTGCCCTTAATCTCAGCAGCGTTCACATTGGACAGTTAAATGTTTAATGAATTTTCCTTTCGCTATTTCATTTAGAATATTCCTCTTATTCTGGAGAGGAACGTAGTTTCTGGTTGGACGTTGCTAGGCAACTCCTTTTAAATACGTATCGCTTATATGTTAATTAAGTTACGAGTCTAAAATATTCAAGTAATGAATAATTTCTCAGGTAGAAGTGAAGGAGTGAAAGTTATTCCTCTGTATAACTCATGTACAGAGTAGAGCAGAAAGAGGCTTTTAATAATAATAATAATAATAATAATAATAATAATAATGGTGTAGTTTGCTTACTGCTGTCACGTGGAGCGAAGGCTTGCTCCTATTCATGGCATGAATTATGGCTCAAACGCAGGCATAGATCAAAATAGGCTTTTTATTAAACACACCATGACATGAAACCGGGAAACTGGCGTGACCTCCAGCTCACGGCAAGCTGGAGTTTACAATCAACTGCAACTCACTGATCGGCGTGCGCTTCCTAAATACTAGCGCCCATAATTACCTAATGCCGATCAGCTGTGCCTAATCACCTCGTTAACCCAAACTAGAACATAAACCGTGACTGTGACAACTAATTAACCATGAACATAGGCGTGTGAGTGTGTGTGTGACAAACAATAAGGCATGTGACCTAAATAAACATACAAAACCCCGTGAAACACATGCCTACATGTTACAACTGCACTTATTCTAATGTAAGCAGATGATTTCATGTTTTAATTCCTCTTTATAGCTTCACATTTAAGATTGACATCATCACTATCATTTCTTTTACAAATCATTTTTAATTATTATTAATATTATATTTGAAATCTGATGTATGATCTGTATAGTGTATAAATAGGTTGTTGTTAATCTCAGTTCCAACGTCCTTTTTTTTAGTTAAGGCAGAGTTTGGGTAGAGATCCTCTCCCCTTCTGGCACATGCATCACTCTCTCTCTCTCTCTCTCTCTCTCTCTCTCTCTCTCACACGCTCTCGCTCTCTTTAAACAAGTGAACGATGTAAAAGTATAACTGCATTTAAGAAGTACAGCTGAGTGAAATTGCCCTAAATTAACACCTGGGTTGCCAGGTGCAGGTTATTTAAGGTTTGTGTTGTAATCTGATCCGAGTGAATGAAGGGAAGTGTTTTGGCCGGCGCGGCGCGTGAGCTGCTTTACACACTCAACTCTGGATCCGGTCTCGGGTTTGACTTCACACAGAGCGACACCATCATCATCATCACCATCGTCATCACACTTCCTCGTCGTCCAGCGTTCATTACACATTAAAAAAAGCCTAAACAGAGCGGTCGCTTCCGTCTCACTGAACTTCCTGTCCATGATAAAGCGCCGCTGTACACCACCACAAAGCGATGTTACACTTTCAACAAGAGCACGCTCATGCTCTCGCTCCATAGCAGCAGCTCACACACACGTGTAAGTTTTGTGTAAGGAGAGAGGTTGTTATTAGTGTTGATATCGTCTACACTAATAAACTGAGCTTTGCTTTTGTTTCACAGCACAACACACTAGGATTCAGTTTCATTTTTCAAATCAGAAACTATTTTTGACTTCCTGGTTGTGGGACTTCACGGTTTGGTGTTTAATCTCCTCTCACAACACACTTCCTGTTTCCTGTTTCATCTTCACTAACACTTTCCTGAGGAGAAAGAAATCAAGATTAGGTTTCAGTTGGAATTATCTCCCTGAGAACTGTAGGATGAACCGGGGCCTCTAGAAGGATTTCCTTAATGTCTATGACATCATATCTCCAGGGCAGGATGGAAATGTTTTTTCTGTTCCTTGACCTCATTTTTATCCTCTGAGTTTTCTAAAAGCTGTACTGTATAGTACAGTAATATACTGTATAGTACAGTAAAATGCCATATAGTACAATAATATACCGTATAGTACAGTAATATACCGTATAGTACAGTAAAATGGCATATAGAACAGTAAAATGCCGTATAGTAGAGTAATATACTGTATAGTACAGTAAAACGCCATATAGTACAATAATATACTGCATAGTACAGTAATATACCGTATAGTACAGTAAAATGCTGTATAGAACAGTAAAATGCTGTATAGTACAGTAATATACCGTATAGTACAGTAAAATGGCGTATAGAACAGTAAAATGCCGTATAGTACAGTAATATACCGTATAGTACAGTAATATAGCGTATAGTACAGTAAAATGCCGTATAGAACAGTAAAATACCGTATAGTACAATAATATACCGTATAGTACAGTAATATGCTGTATAGTACAGTAATATGCCGTATAGTACAGTAAAATGCTGTATAGTACAGTAATATACCGTATAGTACAGTAATATAACATATAGTACAGTAAAATGCTGTATAGTACAGTAAAATGCCGTATAGAACAGTAAAATACCATATAGTACAGTAATATGCCGTATAGTACAGTAATATACCGTATAGTACCGTACAATGCTGTATAGTACAGTAAAATGCTGTATAGAACAGTAAAATACTGTATAGTACAGTAATATACCGTATAGTACAGTAATATTCCGTATAGTACAGTAATATGCTGTATAGTACAGTAATATGCCGTATAGTACAGTAAAATGCCGTATAGAGCAGTAATATGCCGTATAGTGCAGTAATATGCCGTATAGTACAGTAATATGCTGTCTAGTACAGTAAAATACAGTATAGTACAGTAATATACTGTATAGTACAGTAATATGCCATATAGTACAGTAATATGCCGTATAGTACAGTGTAGTACTCTATAAATTAGTACAGAGCAACTTTACATTTACACCCTTATGTACTGATATACAGAGCAGCACAGTATAGTAGTAGAGTACAATGGAGTACAGTATAATTCAGTAGAGTTCATTTTAATATATGACAGAATAGTTTAGTAAAGTAATATAGTACAGTACAGTAGTGAAGTACAATGCGGTATAGCTTAGTATAATAATGTATATAAAATATACATACATAAATATACATATATACATAAAAATAAAAATAGTATATAATGGTTTACCATACAGTAAAGCACATTGCTATTTAGTGTCGTATAATACAATAAATACAATATGTCATAGTTCAGTCTAATAAAGTACCACATCATAATGCAGTAAGGTTTAATAGAGTATAGTACAGGTTAGCTCAGTATATTGTAGTGGAGTATTATAACTATACTATATTCAGTATTCGGTACAGTTTACTGCTCAGTATAATGTTCAATGCAGCACACTACCGCACCATATAAATTATATTAGTATAGTACACTATGGTACAGTATAGTGCAGTTACGATTTATTGTAGTGTAGTATAGTATAGAATAATGCAACATGATACAGTAAAGTTTAATAGTGTAGTACTGTGCAGCTCAGTATATTGTAGTACAGTTAGTATAGTTATTACATTGTTAATTAGCTGTGTAGTGCAGTGCAGTTGTAACAAACTTGCAGACACATAATAGGATCCATTTGCAGGAGGTCTTTATTTACACAAGGTAAATCTAATTTGAGCATGTGAGTCAGGAGATTCACATAC
>JAOUQX010000003.1:272730-283277 GCA_028566295.1 Liobagrus marginatus
TGTGTGTGTGTGTGTGTGTGTGTGTGTGTGTGTGTGTGTGTGTGTGTGTGTGTGTGTGTGTGTGTGTGTAGGTTGTGTGTGGGCAGAACTGCACATTTGTGATCCAGGCGAACGGCACCGTGTCAGCGTGTGGAGAGGGCAGCTACGGTCGACTGGGTCAGGGCAACTCTGACGACCTGCACATTCTTACTGTCCTCTCGGCACTGCAAGGTAGTTACAATATACACACACACACAAACAGGTTGATTCAGTTTAATAGTGTTTCGTTTTCAAGAACAAAACCACAATACACATGTTGTGTAGACGCTAAAGTGTGTGTGTATGTGTGTGTAGGGTTTGTAGTGACTCAACTGGTCACATCGTGCGGCTCTGATGGACATTCGATGGCTCTGACCGAGAGCGGGGAGGTGTTCAGTTGGGGAGACGGCGACTACGGAAAACTGGGCCACGGTAACAGTGACCGCCAACGCCGACCGCGTCAGATAGAAGCTTTACAAGGAGAGGAGGTGGTGCAGGTTAGCAACAAAACACATCATCACCTGTGTGTGGGGGGAAATGAATAAAATATAGCTAGAATGGCTGTCATTGTGTGTGTGTGTGTGTGTGTGTGTGTGTGTGTGTGTGTGTGCGTGCGCGCACAGATGTCGTGTGGGTTTAAACACTCCGCCGTCGTCACGGCAGACGGTAAGCTTTTCTGCTTCGGGAACGGAGACTATGGGAGACTCGGTCTGGGAAACACGTCCAATAAGAAACTTCCAGAAAGAGTCTCAGCTTTGGAGGGTCAACTTATCGGCCAGGTGAACACACCACACACACACACACGTTGCTATGTTAGTGAAGACAGTCCGTCAGTGTAATGGTTTTTATCCCTCTACCCTTTCCTAAACCTACACATCTCACACACACACACCCCTACTCCTACTCTTACTCCTAAACCTACACATAACGCACACACCCCTACCCTACTTCTAAATCTACAGATCACACACAACATTCTGCATTTTTACACTTTTAATAAAACATTGTTTAGTATGATTTTAAACTTATTTTACTCATGATTACTCATAAAATGTCCCCATAAAACATGTGCATGTGCTAATACCCATGTCACTTAACAATTTCTGTCCAAATTCATGAAAGGTTCTCACCCACACACAAACATTAACGGTGAAGGTGTTGATCTGAGATTAGTGTGTGTGTATTTATGCGCTCAGGTGGCGTGCGGACTAAACCACACACTGGTGGTGTCGGCCGACGGATTGAGCGTCTGGGCTTTCGGAGATGGCGATTACGGAAAACTCGGTTTAGGAAACTCGACGGCTAAATCCTCACCGCAGGTAACGAGCCGAGATTTAAATCCAACCGGCTTCAAATCGTCTGATCCGAATTAACAGCAAGAACTCGTAAATGTTCTTAAAATTCCATAAAAATATTAATGACTAATCTAATACTACTTCAGTGGTGCTCAAAAGGTTCAGGAGGTTACGCCCTTGAGCAAGGCCCCTCAACCCACCTCCTGATCCAGTGGTGCCATATCATGGCCGAGTCTGGGCTCTGACTTTAATAAGGATTAAAAAGTAGATTTTTAATCTACTCTGTCCCAAAGATGTGAATTGAATCATAATAAATTGATTCTGAGTCGAATTCTAATTTGAATTGAGAACATCATGAATTGAATCGATTCTGAGTCGAGTTCTAGTGTGAATCAAGAACATGAATCATATTCAATTGATTCTGAGTTGAATTCAAGTGTGACTCGAGCCAGTGCTGAGTTTAGATGTGTAATCTGTGATTAACATCATTAACAGTTATTTGATTTGAGACGCGCGTTTTCTCTTTTTATAGAAAGTTGACGTTCTGTGTGGAATTGGAATTAAAAAGGTGGCGTGTGGAACCCAGTTCTCTGTGGCTTTAACCAAAGATGGAAATGTTTACACTTTTGGGCAGGGTATGCCTGTTTACTTTCATTTTCACAGTGCTGGATTAATCCTAAAATACGAAATAAACATCCACACGCTTTTATGATTTTAAGGTCATTCAAACATCTGTGTTTGTCATTGCGATATCGTAGATCGCCTGATCGGTCTCCCAGAAGGCCGCGCTCGCAATCACAACCGGCCGCAGCAGCTTCCTGCTTTGGTGGGCGTGTTTATCACAGACGTTGCGGTGGGGGCGGAGCATACACTCGCGCTGGCGTCTACGGGAGATGTTTATGCTTGGGGCAGTAACTCTGAGGGACAGGTAAGTACACACTTTACATGGAACGTTTTACTTTTCACCGAGACAATTACTCGGATCACAACCAACCAGCTTCGGAAAGCAAGCGCATAAAAATGTATTGTTTTTTGTTGTGTTTAAGATCAAATTGAGGCTACATATTTAGCTGATGCAGTATAAGACCTCATTAAGTGCGTTTACATGAAGCGTTATATTGTTCAAAGTTCAAAGTTTATTGGTCACATGTACATTATACGTGGTACAACATACAGTGAAATGCTTTCCGTTTAGCGGTTTAATCAGAATGTTATTGCTCCATGTAAACGCCTCAATCAGATTAAAAATGACCGGCGAAAGGTCACGTTCCATGTCACTAAATTTCAGGAGCACAACGATCACTGTGTGCGTGTGTGTTTTAGCTCGGTTTGGGTCATACCAACCACGTACGAGAGCCGACTCTAGTCACAGCTCTGCAGAGTAAAAACATCCAGCAGATCTCAGCAGGACGCTGCCACAGTGCCTCATGGACTGCTCCGTCAGTTCCACCCAGAGCACCAGGTACGCACGCACGCACACACACACACACACACACACAAACACTAACGTGTTTAAACTAACACTCGTGTTGTGATGTGTGCAGGCTCGTCCATGCCACTGCAGCTGGGTCTGCCTGTGTGTGTACCTCCGCAGTACGGCGCTCTGAGAGACGTTAGCATGGAGGCGCTAAGAGCTCGGCTACGTCTGCTCTACCACTTCTCCGACCTCATGTACTCCTCCTGGAGACTGCTAAACCTCAGCCCAAACAACCAGGTACACCAACACTGCATACGTATGCATAAGTATTTGCCTCCTGCTGCTTGTGTGCCGCGTTAATGCAGGCGTTGTTAAAGAACACGCCCAGAAAAAGGGTTTCCATTAAGTCCAGCGCTCGAAGCGAATCCTGGGTCAAAGGTCAGGCAAGAACACAATTATTTTTTTAAACCTCACTCTTGTAATCTGGTGTGTGTCGCGTGTTTCAGAGCTGCACGTCTCATTATAACCCCGGGACGTGGGGTATCGTACAGGGGCAGCTGCGCCCTCTCCTGGCGCCACGTGTGTACATGCTCCCGATGGTGCGTTCCGTCGGTAAG
This sequence comes from Liobagrus marginatus, assembly GCA_028566295.1. Lineage (NCBI taxonomy): Eukaryota > Metazoa > Chordata > Actinopteri > Siluriformes > Amblycipitidae > Liobagrus > Liobagrus marginatus. The sequence continues at coordinate 276,078 of JAOUQX010000003.1, forward strand.
ACCATGGTGCAGGGCAAGAATTACGGCCCTCAGATCACAGTCAAGAGGATCTCCACCCGGTCAGTAACGTGCTTGTGTATGTGTGTGTGTTTATTACTGATGTGGACATGAGCTGTTACTATAGAAACGATCACTTTCCATCATGTCCAGATAGAGGTGTGTTTTTAAAATAAAATGCACAGTGCTTGAAAGTGGAAGTGAAATAAGGTAGAAAATAAATAAATAAAACGAGATTGTTATTGTGTTCTTTGGGTTCTGGTTCGGATGTTTAGTTTCTATGATGCTCTATTAAGGTTCTCTTTTATTTATTTTCCTCTCTCTCACACACATTCCATCTCTCTGAAGCGGGAGGAAGTGTAAGCCCATCTTCGTGCAGATCGCTCGGCAGGTGGTGAAGCTGAACGCGTCTGATCTCCGGTTGCCGTCTCGGGCGTGGAAGGTGAAGCTGGTGGGGGAGGGGGCCGACGACGCTGGGGGAGTTTTTGACGACACGATCACGGAAATGTGTCAGGTGTGAACCGATTCGTGGAGTAAAACAAATGCTGAGCTAGACTTTGTTGTAACACTGTGTGTGTGCGCGTGTGTATGTAGGAACTCGAGACCGGAGTGGTGGATCTGCTCATCCCCTCTCCTAATGCTACTGCAGAAGTTGGCTACAACAGAGACAGGTCAGGAGTTGTACTCTCGTGTCCTAACTGTAAACATGCTAACGTGCGCTAACAGGCGTGATGTTTGCTAATCAGGTGTTAATGATATTTGGAAGTTATCTGGGTGGAATCCTTACAGGAAAAATACAAACATTTACACAATTTTACTGGAAAAAAAGATGTTATAACTTTAATTTCAGAAAATAAAAATATCAGTTAACACATTCATTGAGTAATTTTAGATAGATTGATTAATATGTGAAATAAATTATGGTGAATAAAGTAATTAGTTAAATCGCTTGCAAACATAAATAATATGACATCTCAGCAACCAGAGGCGTGTGTGTGTGCTTTGGGGGACAGGTTTCTGCTGAACCCCTCGGCGTGTCTGGACGAGCATTTACTACAGTTTAAGTTCCTGGGCATCCTGATGGGCGTGGCCATCCGCACCAAGAAACCTCTGGATCTGCATCTGGCTCCGATGGTGTGGAAGCAGCTGTGCTGCATCCCGCTGATGCTGGAGGACCTGGAGGAAGTGGATCTGCTGTACGTCCAGACCCTCAACAGCATCGTGCACCTGGAGGACAGCAGCATCACGGAACAAAACTTCCACGAGGTTCTCTCTCGTTCACACACGTGATGTGTAATGAAAAAAATAAAAGTTGTAAAATAGACAGCGATCATTTACTTGCGAATATTTAACTGTTTAAACTGTACTTTAAGGCACGTTACTTTCATCAGGGCTGACGGTTAGAATTCGCCCCCTAGTGGCGGAAATAAGTTACAAATTGTGCTGTAGGTATAATCTTTTTTTTTAAATCCCTGTGATCTAAAAATATTACCTTATTTTTTTAAATGTGCAGGCAGAAAACAAGGGCAATGTTAGGAGGTAAAGTTAATGTTACAATAATTCAAATAAAAATATTTCTACATTATTTTAAGGCCACTTTAAGTATGTGATACGTTTAGGGCATTGCTGTCAATAATCAACTGGATTTTTACACTAAACCCAGGCTTTGTACTAGAAAGTGTGTGTGCTCGCTCGCCATATCCGAACACACTCCGTTTGCTACGGAAGTGATCCTGGTTGCATTTTATTTGTTTGTGTATTTAAAATTGTCGATTTATAAAGTAATACAAAAACAGGTTCGTCTGCAATCACGTACCTGTGTAGCTTTAAAAGGGGGCGGGGCTACAAGGTCCTGATGGCGATGACACTTCCTGGTAATTAGATGGAATTAACGTGTATCATTGAAGAGTCAAATCATGTGTGTGTGAGAGACGTCAGTTAAGTCGTGGCTCGTGTGTTACTCTATTTGTAGATGATTCCTCTGGATTCGTTTGTGGGTCAAAGCGCCGATGGGAAAATGGTGCCCATCATTCCGGGAGGAAACAGCATCCCGCTGAGCTTCTCCAACAGGAAGGAGTATGTAGAACGCGCCATAGAGTACCGGCTACACGAGCTTGACCGCCAGGTGTGTGTGATGTAATGGTTTGAAATGACTGACTCTAAAATGTCCCTGCAGTAGATTAAGTGCTTAAAAAAGCTCCACCCACATTCATAATCGTAGATGTTCCAGGGATCGATTTGATTTGAAAAGCAGTGGGTTTGAAAGTAATGGCACCCTGAAATTTATATTCGGGTTGATCTTTGTATTGTGTATATATATACAGTATATTTTGGCACTTGCGATTTTGTTTACTTCGGCCAAGTTGTAACCTCCTGGCAGGGGTATTTAGGCACCTGACCGTGATCTGTAGGGTTCTAATAATTTTATGTGCGCACCAGGTGGCAGCTGTTAGAGAGGGCATGTCGTGGATCGTTCCGGTCCCTCTCCTCTCGCTGCTGACTGCCCGTCAGTTGGAGCAGATGGTGTGTGGTCTGGCGGAGATCAGTGTGGAGGTGCTGAAGAAGGTGGTGCGTTATCGGGAGGTGGAGGAGCAGCAGCAGCTCGTGCAATGGTTCTGGCAGACGCTCGACGAGTTCTCGAACGAGGAACGAATGCTGTTCATGCGCTTCGTCTCTGGACGCTCTCGTCTCCCCGCCAACACGGCTGACATCTCGCAGCGCTTCCAGATCATGAAAGTGGACCGGGTGAGACGTATACACACACACCCTTTCTCTTTCTCTCCCTCCCTCTACACCAGGGCTGGGCAACTCCGGTCCTCGAAGGCCGCTGTCCTGCAGAGTTTAGCTCCAACCCTAATCAAACACACCTGCCTTTAGCTTTCTAGTGATCTTAGACATTTCTTAACTAGTTTAAGTGGGTTTAATTAGGGTTGGAGCTAAACTCTGCAGTACAGCTGCCCTTGAAGACCGAAGTTTTCCAGCCCGGCTCTACACGGTCCCACTCACACACTTTTTTTTTGTCTTCTCCGCACAGCCCTACGACAGTCTTCCCACATCTCAGACCTGTTTCTTCCAGCTCCGCCTCCCGCCCTACTCCAGCCAATCAGTGATGGCTGAGCGGCTGCGCTACGCTATAAACAACTGTCGTTCTATCGACATGGACAATTATATGCTGTCTCGAAATGTGGACAACACCGAGGGCTCGGACACTGACTACTGACCGAGCTTTAACGCACAAACACACACCGAACTCTTTTTAAACGTGCGACACAAAAATCAGCGCCTTTTAGACTTTCTTTTATTAGCCGTTAAAGCGGGCCAGAGGATCAAATGTATTATTTTTCTTCTCCGCCCCCAAACTTAAAAAAAATGTTGCTGTATTTCATTTAATCATGTGGGTGAAAACGGTAAAGCAATCTGCTGATGAAAGGAACTGTGTTGTACATTGTGTGTAATGCTGCGTTAGAAAGAGTTTTACATCTGTATTTATTTAATTTTAGATTTGCCTTCACCCTGTTTCAGAACAGAACGGAGATGATTAAAAGCTTCGCACGCTGGGCTTTAATTCCTTTCGTGACCAATCGGTTTCTCGCTGCAATTAGCGTCAAACTTTTTTTTATTTGATTATCTTTAAATCCAACGATTATTTTACATAAAATAACAGACAAGCAAAAAGTGTCAAAAGTCTTGGTAACTAAAATAGCGAAAGGTCACGTCAGCTCCAGGCTTCCATAACTGATGGCGGTCTCGGATTCTTGCGTTCATTTTTACATTAATTTGAATAAATGTTAAAAAGCTAAAAGACGTTTTGGATTCAGGAACTGAAAACCGAGCCGTTGTACGATACACTCTGTGTCTCGCTTAGAAATGTAGCGTTGAGGTACAAGTGCCGACTCCGCACAACGGGAAACGCACGGTCCCGCGGCAGCGCTCTGAAGTCTTTACAGAGAAAGAGAGAGAGAGATGGTTATCTCTGCCTGTGATTGACCAAGAGGAAGTCTTTATCCCTGCAGGTGAGGCACAGCTTGAGGTTCCTCAGCGAACCGCCAGCACAGAAGAACGCCCAGACGGCCATCACACACAGCAGCGTGTAGGTTGGGATCAGACTGCCTGTGTATTGCGGGTTTGCAAACGACTGCAGGGAAAGACGGAGAAAGAGAGACATTAACTTTAACACTCTTAAAGACAGACGGCAGATAAATCAGGAGGAGTGTGTGACTCATTTACTCATCATAGTATTGCTTTCTTAAATCTTACCTGTATCGCTCTCTCTCTTACATTATTTCCTACTACGTGTAATCAGCTGTGTGTCCCCTTCATTTACTGTCTGTGCTAACACAGCTTACTAAAGAAAACTCGAGATTAGTTTATAATTAACAACAAAAACATTTACAGAACTGGACACTTGATTAAAGGGAAATAGGAAATAATACACAAAACATGTTAAGGCTGAAATGAGCTCATAACTTACAGAACTAAGAGAAAACCTTTAATAATCGCCGTCGGTCTTAAACATACGGAGTTAATGGCGAGAGAATTATGACTATGTTGTAGAAGTTGTCAGACACATTCACTTTACTGACAAATACAAACAGCCCGATAAAACCACCACCAATCAATGATTTAGCAACTACAACTATCTGGCAACCGGGAAAATACAACTACGCATATCTCAGCCGCCTGTCAGCGGAATATTACGTCATAAAATAAAACGCCGTCTCGACTTCACATCATCCGACACTTTACTCTTAATATTCAACTACAAACAAAACACTTCACTTTCACTTATTTAAATATGGAAACATTATCACACACCACCGCCCTATCAGCCAGTCACTGTATGCATAGCTAGTAAACATGATGACATCATCCACAGTAAGGAGGGAGACCACGCCCCCACTCTACGCTTAACACTTCTCTCTATTCCTTACTAAAAGTTTATCAGCAGCTTTGAGCGTCGACTTTAATACAAAACTCTTAAATAAAAAACTTTCACTGCTATTTATGAAAATGTTTTGTAAAAACAGGTCCTGATTGGTTGCTAAGTTTAGTTTGGCTGAGAGTGAAAGCTGTGTTCCTCTTCACCTGTGTGTCTCTCTCACTTCACTGTTTCTGTGCTTATACCGTTCTCCATCGTGTGTGTGTTTCTTACGAGGCATGACACTAGCAGGTGACTGCACACCACAGTGCCGAGTGACCACCACCTCTGCCGCTCACACGAGTCGAAGAAGACGACGCCCCAAAACATGTGTAGCAGGATGATGGCGAGAGTCATGAAAGCTGCAAAGAAAAACACGACACGATTTACACATCACACCTGGAAACATGAACGCAAAATAAGAGAAACACACACACACGTTATTCACCTGAGGAAATAAAGTAATGTTGTGAATCTCCGTGGATGCCCACGGTACCCGGACCCACAGAGTCAGACAGGATGTTAACCACCGAGAACGCGCCGCTCATCAGCCCGAATCCCAGACCAGAAACTTCTCTCACAGACACACACACCACATTAAACCATAATCATATACTATGACAGTCTGGAAATAATTCAACGTATTGGATTTTGTGCTCCTTAAAAGTGACGCAAAAAAAAACAAGTTATGTAAATTCTGTTCGTTCGGCTAATTTGATTCGCTTTGCTTCATGAGTCGGTTCAACTGATTCACTCGGTTACAGCTGCATGATTCTTGGAACAATGAACAAGTCAGACACACACACCAACAGAAATGTTTTACCCAAGCTTTGAATCACAAATTTAATTGTAGCGTTACAAAAGTTTTATAGAAATTTTTTTTACCATAAAGTTGTATTGTTTCATTGTATGCACATTTCTTGTGATGATCAGTTCTACGCATTATATTGTTTTTTTTTTAACCTGTAACTGGTTATTCACTTCACGGTGATATTGATGTGACGTAGTCGGCGAGGTGTAAATACCGTAAGCCAGCTGCCGAATGGAGATGGGCATCGTCTCCTCTTGGCTGATGGCCAGCAGCCCATCATTTGCTTTCCTGTAAATCAGATCAGGGGAAAGTTGTAGAACGATGCGCAGCAAAACGGCCGCTCATGTTTTTAAACAGTGTGCGCTTTCAGTTCAGTCTCACTTTAGAAGTTTGTAGTAGGCGAATCGGAAGAGTTCCTGCAGCAGGACGGACAGCAGAACTCCGAAGGCAAGCAGACCTTTCTGCTGCGAGCTGCTATTCTTATTACTGATCTGTACAGCGATGAACCAAACCAACGACGACAGCAGCAGAGACACGAGCCAGAAAAACGCTCTGAAACAGCAACAACGGCAGCATGAAGCAGTCGTAGCGTTCCGTTATTCCTTTAATTGGAACCATGAGACACAAACAGTGTTCCAGCATGACAATGTCCCTGTGCACAAATCTCCTGTATTACATGTAGACATGCTGTGTTCTGTACAGAACCCGACTGTACACCAGAACCTCCTCACTTTTACCACATTAGTGTCTGATCTCACTAACCCTAACCCGACATTCACGCTACACACTTGTAATGAAAATAAACGAAAGATAAGTAGCACGGAGTTGGATATCTCGGCTATTCATCACAACCTAAAGAAACCTGTATTAGCATTTACATACCAACTGTTATAGTGTGGGTTTTTACTTAGTATTTACATAAATAAATCTGTGAGCATTACATCTGACATTATTTGTTATTGTCGACAAATTTCAGGCTACGTGTTCTCAAGCTAACAGCTAGCTAGCATCGTTTGTGACAGTGCATACTATTACAGTCCGTGCTTTAAAATGTTTAAACATTGCCCAAAGTTATTATGGCTTGACGTGTATATTTATTCTATTAATGTCTCAGCACATTATAATAAAGTTATCCTGTCATACAGATCGAGCGCATTTATGGGTTTATAAAAATTCCCATCTTTATTACTGTTGCATACTTTACTTTGAACGTGGGTATACTTCAAAGTTCAAATTAATGCCAGTTGGTTTAGATAACAGACTTTTAAAAAACATTTTTAGCGAGTTAGTTGCAAAATTTGCGCAATAAAAAAAGGTTCTGTATTTTTACTGCAACTGTTTTGCATTGTGATTTCTTCTACATAAATCTACAGCAGCACTTCCTTTGAGAGAGGGTTAAATCTTTGCGGCGGAGGTGGAGCTCCCTCTAGGACCTCCCACGTTTAAGAGCGCTCCACGTTTCATTATTGGAGCT
>JAOUQX010000003.1:319586-336024 GCA_028566295.1 Liobagrus marginatus
TGTCTGGAGCGGGGCTCGAACCCCCGATCCTCTGATCACTGACTCAGAGCCTTATACCGCTGAGCCACCATCACCCTGTTGTCTAGCAAATATATAACCGTCATAAACTGGTAAGTGGTAACTCAGTGGTTATGGTGTTGGACTGCTGATCAGAACACCCCGGCTTCAATTTCCAGCACCACTCCCTACTGTTGGGCCCCTGAGTAAGGCCCTTAACTCTCCCACTACTCATTAGGATAAATTAAATAAAAATAATCATCTATCTAAAGATGTCTGCAAGAATTCCAGAAACTGGTGTAAGAAGTCTCTATAAGACTGAAAAAAACCTTGAAAGTTTAATACAACGAGTTCCTGAAAGTAAATAAACTGATCCAAAATCATAACTATGTTTAAAATTTTATCTTAAAAATATTCTGTTAACCTTCCAGTTGTGTTTGTTTCGGCTAACAGTCATAGTGTTTAAATTCACAATATCACATATTTTATCACCTAATGTTGTGTTACTTCACACCACTTTACATACAAAAAAACATTATATAGATATTATTTTAGCTAAGATGAAAACTTTTTGTTCTATTTTTGACAGAGTGCTTCATTTAAATGTTTACCAAAGTCACTTTTTTGAAACAGTTATATTTTCTAAACTGTGGAACAAAATAGAAACTTTACAGTAATACAGTAATTGTCGTCTTATCCATTAAATTCCAATTAACGGTTATTTTTTACTATGAAACAATTCTATAAAATACACACATTATTATTTATAAAACAGACACACTTTTATTAAATATCATAAAGGCATGGAACCGAATTACAAATGGATGACATTTTTTTTTAGAATAGAAACACAACAGGAGAGTTAAATCAACGTGCTTGTTTATAACGTTCTTTAAATTCTAATTTATATTTCAGTCCACCAGGGGACGCAAGTTGACGCTTAAAAAAAAAGTCACCTCGCCTTTGCAGAGGATTAAGAGTCCCATCGTGGAATTAGTCCGAATAAAACATGCTAAAAAGTACAAATATTTTAACAAACTTAACTATTAGGGTAGCTGCTAGCCCCGCCCATTGCCTGTAACCGGAACCAATCATAATCTGTCATGTGAAGCGATTAGAAAGGAATTTGTCATGATGGGAATGAGTGGAAGGAGGTGTAGCTTTAAGATGTGTGCAGGTTAGTTATTAAAAGGTTGAGGAATAATAATAATAAAATAATAATACATTTAAGGATTAAGTTAGAGGCCGGATTTAAAACAGCACATCATTCAGGAGTGTGTTGTGTTTGATTTATTTTTCTTGTGATTATCCACTTTATTATTTTTTTAACACTACCCCCTGGAGTTTGCGCTTCCCCTTTAACTGGAGCAGAGAGGAATGAAAGAGGAGTGAAGCGGGATCATGGCGGCTCCTCTCGGCCGGGACACTCTACCTGACCACTGGTCTTACGGAGTGTGTAGAGATGGCCGCGTGTTTTTTATTAAGTGAGTGACCGCATCGGCGTTTTTTTTATTTTATCGACTCCCTACGCGGATTTCGCGCCGACCTCATATCCTAACAGGTGTGTGTGTGTGTGTGTGTGTGTCTCGCGCTCTTTCTCTGTGTATGTGTGTGTGTGTGTGTTATTTCCCCCTTTCATTTTCCAGCGACCAATCTCGCAGCACCACTTGGCTCCATCCCCGCACTGGAGAACCGGTCAACTCGGGCCACATGATCCGATCAGGTAGGAAACATCTCCGGACTTTAATTCGGATTATTAACTTATTAATGATCAAAAGATTTCCAGGAAGCGGGACGGGGTTTGATGCGGAACTTCAAAGTGACGCGCTGCAAAGATACAAAACATCAAAAACAAACATCAAAGGCGGTCTGGGTCGGAGTTTAGTTCTGAATTAAACAGTATCGGGGACAGTGTGTGTGTGTGTGTGTGTGTGTGTGTGTGTGTGTGTGTGTGTGTTTTAACTCATTGCAGTTTAAAAAATAGTGTGTGTGTATGTATGTATGTGTGTGTGTGTGTGTGTGTGTGTGTGTGTGTGTTTGTTTGTTTTAACTCTGCAGCTTAAAGACACTCTGTGTGTGTGTGTGTGTTTTAACTCTGCAGCTTAAAGATACTGTGTGTGTGTGTGTGTGTGTGTGTGTGTGTGTTTTAACTCTGCAGCTTAAAGATACTGTGTGTGTGTGCTTTATCTCTTTGCATCTTTAGAGATAGTGTGTGTTTTTTAACTATTTGCATCTTAAAGATACTGTGTGTGTGTGTGTGTGTGTGTTCTTGTGCTCGTACAGATTTACCGCAGGGATGGGAGGAAGGATTCACAGCAGAAGGCGCGAGTTACTTCATCAAGTAAGAGCATTTTAGCCCGTATTTACTACACTGAATGGATTGATTGTGTGTGTTTGTGTGTGTGTGTGTGTGTGTGTGTGTGTGTGTGTGTGTGTGTAAGTGAGTTGGAGCTGCATTGCTTTCTGCATCAGCGCCTCCCGCCAGCTTTGGCTTGAGTAAGGAGTGTGCGTGAGCTGTGCAGTGTGCTGTGCTCCTATAGGACGAGCTTTACTGCTCTGGAGGTGAAACTGAGGTGTGACACGGAGATGTGCAGCTTTGTGTGTGTGTGTGTGTGTGTGTGTGTGTGTGTGTGTGTGTGTGCGTGAATGATTTGCACGTGTTCTCTACAGCACAAACACATAAAGATGAGATATTACAGTCAGTGAAGAGTGGGAGTTATGAGCAGCATATCACAGCCTGTATATTATTTACGGTATATATGCTACCATACACTAAATATTATTATGTTTAATGTCTACAAAAATAACTGACAAGTGAATCGTTGTTCTAAATCAACACTCTGCCATCAAATCGTCTGCCTAGGATCAGTTTGTAACGACTTTATATATATATATAGTACTGTATATATCAAGATATCAATACATTATGCTACGTTATAATGTGTTATAGTGTGCATAGATTACATACATACTTTAGTTTATAAATATATTTTACACCTTAACCACATAAACACTTTGAGTGGAAACCTAAGACAGAGGCTGAGAGGACATGACGGGACACTATGGACATTTACACACCTGGAGAAATCCAAGAACGTGGAACCACACACACACACACACACACACACACACACACACACACACACACACACACACACACACACACACACACACACACCTGAGCTCAAGGCCATTCTAAAGATTTAGATGTGGGCGCCATGGTTAGATGCTGAGCTCTGGGTTAGTGTGTCAAACATCCTGGTGACTTGACTTGATATGGGTATAAATGAGCTCGTGTGTGTGTGTGTGTGTGTGTGTGTGTGTGTGGAAACCAATAACCAACCTGCATGCCGTTTATGATGTGTTTCGATCCTCTGCTTTTATGGGATAGACTTGTGTGTAAAGCACTCTGGGTAAAGCTATAATATAATAATAATAATAATAATAATAATAATAATAATAATAATAATAATAAGTATTAAATATGTATTAGGTTCCGAGCATGCTAAAAACAACAGTCCAAGTGTGAGTGTGTGTTGGTGTTAGTCGCTGCTTGGCTAGCCTGATGGCAGAAAGTCTTGACTTCATAGCAGCTTGTATTGGCCAGTAGGAGGCGTCTGATTGACTTGTAAAGCAACTAATCACAGTTTGTTTTGTTTAATGTATGTAAAATCCAACCAATCAAAGAGACTTTCAAAATCCTGCTGTATTCATCAGACAATCAGTCAAGATTAATCACTGGAACGTGCTGCAGCATTTCTCTGTGGTTGTCGTCTAGTAAGTGGCATTTTTTAAAAATCTTTTAAGCGTTTTTTGTTTGTTGGCTATAAAAATATTTTTAAAAATGTTTTTACAATTCTAAAAAATCAGAATCCAAAAGATCACAATATAAGAAGGAAAAGTGAGAGTACATGTGGAATTGGATGTTAAAAAAACACAAACAAACAGACAAATGTAATTGGCAGGCGTCCCAATACTTTTGCCTATACAGTATATCTCCAGGGTAAACTCAAGGTCGAGTCACTGCTGCTACTGCAAAAATTGAAAGCGAGAAAGTTAAAGATTAACTTTGCTGATAATATTTGACACGGAAACGGCAGGAGTATGGAGTGTGTATTCTGTATGAGTCACGAGTTAAACAGAAAAGAAGTTCCCTTTTTATCCATTAGATTAAAATATATTATAATATCGTTATATATTCGAGCGTACGGACAAAATGAAAGATGGGAATGTGAGTGAAGGTGCAGCTGATAAACGGTGATCGAGATTAAGCCGTGGAACTTTAGCTATTTAAAGTATGTAAAGTCTTCTTAGAGAGAGAGAGAGAAAGAGAGAGACTTTGCCTTTAAGGTCAACGTTCCAGTTTCATTTTAACTTTATGAAATTTTATATAACACATATGAAATATAAAGTATGTGGATGTAACATTCTTTCTGCGTTATAAGTCACAGCTAATAAACTAGACAGTGGAATAAAGGTGTTGGTCAACAAGGGCCCTTGTAGCGAGGCCCTTAACCCTTAATAGCTTAGTTGTAAGAATTATGGTAATATTAATTACCACTAATTACCTTAAGTTACGGTGGTGACGCTGTACGCTACTGTTTACTTTAAGTTGCCATGGTGACTGCAACGACAGTGGAGTTTAATAGTCACATGGGTTTATTTCAGTATTTTATATTAAATAACTTTTGACCCGTTGGACCTAGAAATCTCAAAGTTGATATGTTATCATATCATATTGTGTTCTCTTGGCATGCCAAATTTCATAACTTTTTATCTTAACAAAAAAAGAACTTGTCATTGACTTCCAGAGGAGAGGAAAAGATTTCATGACGTCACTTTGCGAACAAAAACAACAGGGGTCAAACACTACGGGCTTGACCCCTAATAATAATGATAATAATAATAATAATATATGATCGTATGAAACATAATAATATACGATAGTATGAAATATAATAATAATAATAATATACGATAGTATGAAATATAATAATAATAATAATAATAATAATAATAATAATAATAATAATAGTAATAATAATAATAGTATACGATAGTATGAAAGCCATGGTACATCCCCAGTCTGTCAGTAACAGTCGGCTTGTGTTTTTGCTGTGTGTTTGTGTAAAGTGCTGGGATCAGCTTTGTGTTTGAAGCACCTGTGCCCCCTGTGACATTTCTTTTCATTCGCTTCAGCACAGAAATTAATCAGAAACCATCATCATGTGCTAAAGGAACACATCTGCACTAATTCCTCTTCTAGCCGGTGCTGCGGTTCCTGGCGTTGTGTCCCCCGTCTGCACAGGAGGAGGTGAGGACGAGTGTTTCCATGCGGTTTATTCTCCCTGCTGTCTTGTCAAGGTCATTGACGACCTTTCTGCAAGTGCGCATAATTACTGAGCTCTCAATCGGCCAGACGTGACCGATATGTCCTGTTCCGGACTGTGCTTAGCTAAAGAAACGTTTAGCTTTCACATCTGGAGTTCATTCTGGATTGACGCATCAATAAAACTGATTTCAAAACATCTGGAAACATCATTACCGCCCTTCGTATCACAGTCGAGTCTGAAGATCGGAATTGATAAAGAGTTGATTGATAATGTGTTACATGAAGGCAACGACATTAATGAAACAGTATGATTGGTCGGAAACAGAATGAACGTAAACAATAGAGGGTGTGTACCGACGTCACGGTTCGGTCAGTATTGATAGTCTACAAAGTGCAGAAAGGGACTCCGGCAAGACTCGTTATGACATCATCACTAATAGGAGAGAGTCCGAAGGTGTTACAAATATGAGGACTTCCTTAAAGTTAAGGCAACCAGCCCCTCCCCCGTAAGCAAACGAGTGGATAGATAAGAGTGAGCGGCCGACAGCATCCAGGCATTCCAGTCCACCAAAACACTCAATGCCCATGACACCCTGCAGACCTGCAGATCTGCAAAAACAAATGTGTTTTCAACCACTGAGACAGTGTCTGAATCCCGAACACTGATTGGGCACGAACTATTGCTTGCTCAGTAAAAACGAGTCAGGAAGATAGAGTCAGGACGAATCAGGAGGATTCAAGGAGATAACAAACAAAAGCCCTAGAGCTGCTTTTCTTTCTCACCTTGACGTTTTATTAACCTTGTGGAATGGAGAAATCCCCAGAATGCACTGCGGCCGTATTGACTGGGGTGGTAGGGTGAAAGTCAAAGCTGATACGTTTGAAGATAAAAAAAAAAGCACTAAAGCGTCGCTGCATCGCTCTCGTTATGTAGCTCTAAAGCGAGGTATCGATGCTGGTGCTGTTAGCATGCCGTCGAATGGCTGTGGGGTCGTGTTTTGGTAGCTTATGTCACATTCCTCAGGGTGCATTAAGAGATAACCCGCAGCGTCACATGCCAACAGCGCCGCTATAACGCTTTAGTTTTTTTAAAGATGTTTTTAAGTGAAATGTCCAACTCAGCGGCGAAAGAATACACAACCTCAAGTCACTACACTCGTATAATAGCACCCGGGTTGATAAAGGTCACCGAAAATGATTTTGCAACTGCGTTATTGCTGACAGTTTTATTGTCCTTTACATCAAGGAGGTCTTAGTGTCCGACCCAGAACCCACTCTGACTCTCTGATGGACGACAGCAACGGCGCAAATGTCACAGTCCTGAAATACGATGCACCTTAAACGGGTTTCCGCTTCCTGTTTGGATCCTGAATGCTGCTTTTGTACCTTGTCTTAGTGACTTATTTTTTTTGACAAATCAGCTTCGCTACTTAGTAACTAGCTCTCAGGTAAACAGCTGCATGAAGGACGCTCTCATTTTCTTGACCACTTTGAAGTGATATTGAGCTGGAATGTTTGTTTAGACTTGAATCAGCTTCAGTAGTGCTGACGCTCGGTGTGAGTCGGGGGGTGAACTCTTGTCTTGACCGTCCACCCCCCGTCCACCCCCGTCCACCCGGTCCCCATTGTGCTTTTGAGAGGCTCAGCCCGGCGCGAGTCCACATGTCGCTGCCGTGACAACGGTCTGATTCTGGTGCAGCGGGCTGCTAGAAAGGAGAAGCGCCGTGCCACAATGGCGGGACTGTTAAGCTCGATCGAGCGTAGTAAAACCGCTCCCCCTCTTTACACCCCCCCCATCAAAACATCCACCAGTGCAACCCGTACACACATTCCTGAACCTTGTTGAGTCCGGTACAATATTCAATTTACATATTGATCAGTAAACAGATTTTCTTTTTGCGTGTGTAAACTCTAGTTTGAACAGAATAGGTTGTTCGGGAACGTTCACATTAGCGTAGCCGTGGCTAAGGTTAAAAGTCATACAGGAATGTTGAACCCTGTGCTAACACGAGGAGTTAAAAGTGTTTTCGCCTCGAGCTACGCAAACGGATACCTGCGCGAGTCAGGCTGCGTCGAACCGCTGCAATCCTATAGCTCCCAGAAGACTCAGCTTTACAACAGAGTCGGGACAATATAACTTTTGTCTCGTTCCCAGAGGAAAAATGCTTTCTTTTCTGCCTATTATTCGAAGTGGGGGATGGTTTAAAAAAATTTTTTTTTTTAAATTCCAGAAGATTTTAGAAACAGGTCTTATTGTTTTTCGTATCAGTGACAAATTTGTCAAAGAAATGATTATGAGGATTTTACCACTAACTAAAGGGTTGATATAATGCCCTTAACTAGCCTTAATATTTGTATTCTGAAATGGATAAAAAATAATAAAAATCGTCCGATATCCCAGAAGTGTTTTGGAGTGTTTTGAACCAGAAGATACATAGCACCGAGGAGCAGCTGACACAAACGCTGGGCCCATAACTGAAGCTTTTTTTTAAGGAACTCAAAATAACAAACACATGGTTAATACTGACATGATGTCCCTTGGTGGGCGGAGCCCTATAACCTTTATTAAAATGGCTTTCTCCTGTAGTCAGGGCCGGGAGATTTTTATGGTGTGAGTTTGTAACCCAGCTAACAGGGAACGTTCGGACAAATTTCGCTAACGTTCTTTAAAAGTTGTCTAAACGTTCGGACAAAACGTTCTTAAATAATGTTCATGGAACGTTCTTATAACGTTATAACTAGTTAACGTACGTTCTCATCATGTTGAGAGAAAACGTTCTTAGAACAACGTTGTCGGAACGTTCCTTATGACGGTATTCATACTTGATGAATGATGTCATAACGACGAGAGAAAACAATGTTGTTGGAACGTTTCGCAAACTGGATGTTTACGCGTTTATGGAATGTTACGCATCACAGCGTTCCTACAACGTTCTCACGTGTTAGCCGTATATGTATATGCAACTTTTTTCCCTGAAATAATCATTCCAGTTTTACTTTTTCTAACCATGCTAGTTGATCACACAGCCGCTCATGCTAGCTGGCGAATCATGCTAAACCCACTCTAGCAGCGATTTTCCTGTGATTTCACATTGTGCTCATAGCTGTTTCTCCGAGCTGCTGTTTTTCTTCACACGGAATTGTTCTAGACGATGTTTTTCTTTCATTACCTCATGCTACCAGATGTTTTTCAACCGCACAAAGTCATCCTAGTTTTTCCAGTCGTGTAGAACGCTGTTGTTTTTAGTTTGTTAAACCGAACCATTGTTTTCATGCTAGCAGCCAGTTGTCAATCATTCTGAACGTTAGTTGATGTATATTTATTAGTCTAGTCATTCTAACTTTCCACTGCAGCTGTTTTTTCACGCTAGCAAACGTTTTGTTTTCATAGCAAATATGACTAGCAGCAATTTAAGAGCCGTTTTGATCCGGAAAGCCTCGAGCGTTTATTTAATTGTTTTTTTTACAGAACTTAATGAACCAGTCGGACTTGCTGCACTTAGACCGCTGCTGCCATTTGATTTATTTGCAAATGGGTGTGGCTGAGGAACGTTAAACAAGTCTGTAGTGCTAGTTGTTTAGCGTGCACGCATGGTTGTGTAGGTGTGTAAAAATGCACACGCGCGGTTTGCTACTCGGCATCGTGGGCGACTTCAAATGTTCCGCAGAAGTCACATTCAGATGAGTTAAAGCACTCGCATGACTTTTTACTACTCGGATGTTGCCAGATTTTTCTTCAGTAGAAACAGCAGTCTTCAAGGTGGCTTTTTTCAACAAGCGCTTGCTTTTAAGCTTTACAGTCAGTAATTAATACAGTAATTAATGCTGTTTAATTACAGTCTTATAGTGCATTATAACGCTGTTTAATTACAGTCTTATAGTGCATTATAACGCTGTTTAATTACAGTCTTATAGTGCATTAGAATGCTGTTTAATTACAGTCTTATAGTGCATTAGAACGCTGTTTAATTAGTCTTATAGTGCATTATAATGCTGTTTAATTACAGTCTTATAGTGCATTATAATGCTGTTTAATTACAGTCTTATAGTGCATTAGAATGCTGTTTAATTACAGTCTTATAGTGCATTAGAATGCTGTTTAATTACAGTCTTATAGTGCATTAGAATGCTGTTTAATTACAGTCTTATAGTGCATTTTAATGCTGTTTATTCCTAGCTATAAAAATCACATTGATATGAGTTGTAGTTTACAGATTCAGATGTAGCTGATATAATTAATTGAATTTAACTATTTTGATTTATCTCGATAATAAAACTGTGTGGTGTCGGGTAAGGACATTTCTGATTCGTTTCTTCACCTTCCCCAGTCTCAGATGTTGTACCCCATACTTCACATTGACTAATTGACATTGCCAGCTGCCCAATGCGGCATGTTGCTGGATGCGGTACGAAGAGAGGATCGTTTTATTACCACTCATTCACATGGGCATGTCATTGATAATATAATGTCACCTTGTGGGGTCAGTTAACCTGATCAGGACTCGGAGTGTGTGCTGGCACCCACCACCCAGAAAATGCTCTTACTAATACACTCAGAAAGAAGGGGCAGGGGTTGGTTGACATTACCTCCTATTAAAAGATGAAGTTAGTGTAGCTTGTTTTTCTTTTGTCTGGGGTTTGCGGTGTCATGGCGTGGCGTGGTTGACTGACCGTCAAACAAACCCAAGCGTTTAACCATTTAAACCTCCGCTGTCCCGCAGCCTTCATCTGGTACACTTACAGAATAACTTTAATCTCAATATCAATGTTGCTCATAAAAAAAAAAATTCAGTCTTCCTCTCTGGTTTTCTGGTTTTCGATCGATTTGAAGACAAACTTCTTCATAGGAGAGGATGAAATGAAGTAAAGGTCAGCTTCACCTTGGCAGTAACCGTAAATGGAGCGTAGCTGAGTTACATGGCAGAAGTTTTGCACTTTAGACTTAGGCTTTAATCTGTGTATGATTCAGTAACGAAGTATCATCTCAGATAGTAAATGGTTTCGGACATGACATTTAAAAAAATCCAGTACGTCTCGTCCGTATGTTTGTACTGGTTAAATGTCACATTGAGAATCCGAACCTGGATCGATCGACGGCGGCGGCGATGGCGATGGCGGCGATACAGAAGCCGTATGATGCTTGTATGCTTTTCCCGCCTTTTCACAGAATAAACACGAATAAAATTCACCTGGAGGTCAAGAAAGTTCACAGACACATGTTGAAGGCGTGTCCGTAATTCAAAGACGAAAAACATGTGACTGGTTATAAAGCAGACTAAATGATTATAGTCGCTTACATTTGTGGCATTTGGCAGACGTCCTTCTCCAGAGCGACTTCCAATCATTTAATTTGTGCTTCTGAGCAGTGAAGGGTTAAGGGCCTTGCTCAGGGGCCCAGGACTAACAGTTTGGTGATGGTGGGAATCGAACCCATGGATGACCACGCACCAGTTCAGCTTTATTAGAGAAAATGATGAAGATTTCACTTATTAACAAGCAGCTTAATGGACTTGTGGTTTGTCTAATGTCGCACGGTGTATATGTAGAGAAAATATCTGTCTATCAGCATGTGGTATGTTCTTCTTCATCCTCCTCCTCTTCTTCTTGACCTCTGATGCATGCTAGCTAGTTCACTGCAGGGTGTTTGCGTCTGTGTATTCTTCACCTCTCTCTACCGCTCTCACTTCTCTGCGCTGTATGAGGAGGAGGAGAATCAGGGCTAAAGCGATTATGCTGCGTTTTACACCGAGATGGAGGAGGAGGAGGAAGGAGGGAGGAGGAGGAAGGAGGGAGGAGCCTTTGCGTTGTGACAGGACTGCTTAATGATTTCCCTTTTGCAGTGCCGCTCGTGCGCAGTGAAGCCGCAATGGACCAAACCGGCCAGGAGGTCCATTTGGAGCAGAAATGCTGTTTTACAATCCACTTCCTGTTCCAGCGTTTATCTCCCAGTAGTCACATAGCCATGCTCAGGATGGTAAAGAAGTTCCGAATGAAGCTGTGAGAAATTTATAGCATGAACTGGATCTATATTTTTATATATATTTGGGTTATTAATAAAGAAAGCATGTCACATTGTCCAGGTTACAGCTGCAGCAGTGTCATTGCACCGTCATGTCCTCCTCCATGGGCGATATGGGCCATGCCAGGCTAAGAACACATTGTTTTGTACTCTGGGGGCAATAATACAGGCAGCATAGAGAGACAAATAACAAAGGCGGGATTGACCGGAGGATACAGTAGGTTTTTGTGTCCGAATCTCGGAGGCCGTTCCATCAAACGCGATTAAACGGGCGATATTTAAACGGGGCTTCGCCGGACACATTGACATTCACAGACGAGATGAT
The DNA here is from genome assembly GCA_028566295.1 of Liobagrus marginatus. Classification (NCBI taxonomy): domain Eukaryota; kingdom Metazoa; phylum Chordata; class Actinopteri; order Siluriformes; family Amblycipitidae; genus Liobagrus; species Liobagrus marginatus. The sequence continues at coordinate 331,260 of JAOUQX010000003.1, forward strand.
GTGCGTTCATCATAACGATGCGCCTTAAACAACATGGAGAAGCGAACAGATCTGGAGCGATGGCGCAGACGAACAGGACACCCGGGCAGAGGTGGCACGGGATCGAGCGTCAGCATGGGCATCTGCTGTGGCTGCGTACCGCCGCATGATGTTAGTCAGGATTGGGAGGACGAGGCGCCGGTTCATCTGGAGGCGATCAGAGAGGAAACGGACGAGAGCTCGGCGGCGGAGGAAAGGTAACGCGCTCGGGATCGGTGCTGCTCTTAAACTTCGGCTTTTAACACAAGTATCCCAGAATCCATCAATAACCGTGAACTGGAGCTCGCTCACTTTTATTAATGCTGATGAAACAGAAACGCCAGAATATCTACTGCATTCTGTCATTCATAAATAAATAATAAAAGAAATAAAGAAATAATAAAAGAAAGAAAGAAATAATAAAATAGATAAATAATAAAATAAATAAGTAAATAATAAAATAAATAAATAAATAATAAAATAAATAAAAATAAAATAATACTAGCAGGCAGAGATTGTTTTAAAAGTCAGTATTGCCCTTCAGATGTCTGGCAGGAGACATTAAAGAGGAGACAGACAGACAGACAATGAATTAGGTAGACAGACAGGTAGATAGACAATTAGTTAATTAAAATATAGTTATAGTAAATATAGAAATATAATAATATAGTTAGTGACAGACAGACAGATAGATAGATGGACGGGTGGACAGATAGGTAGATATACAGTTAGTTAGACAGACAGACAGCTAGTTAGTTAATTAGATAGACAGACAGACAGATAGATAGATAGATAGACAGTTAATTAGATAGATAGATAGATAGACAGTTAGTTAATTAGATAGATAGATAGATAGATAGATAGATAGACAGTTCATTTGATGGATAGGTAGATAGACAGTTGTTAATTAGACAGACAGACAGTTATCTAATTAGATAGATGGATGGATGGATGGGCAGACAGATAGGTAGATATATAGTTAGTTAGACAGACAGTTAATTAGATAGATAGATAGATAGATAGATAGACAGTTGTTAATTAGACTGACAGACAGACAGACAGATAGATATAAAATTGTCCATGTATAGTACAGGTACGTAGCAGCGACATCTCATTTAGCGTCTACCAGAAGTGCAAATAGTAGAATTATGCAAATGAGCAAGTGTAGATAAATATTGAAGCATATGTCGAACAAATTAATATCTAGACTCTGGTAGTGAGTATTTGTGCAAAACGTATATGTATATGTAAACAGTATACAGTATATAAATATTTATGCATGTGTAAAGTTATAAGCATAAAGTAAACTGTAAGTTAACAGTAACAGTTTACAGTAAGTTTACAGTAATGAATAATAAAAGTGTAATTATAGTACAGCGCTCGTACAGGATTTACTTATGAACCGAATCGCAGTGAATCTGTGATACGTCAGAGTTCATGTAGTCGTGGCGACTCTCTCGTAAACAATGTGCGCCGTTTGTTCCACCGTTTGCTCGGTGGGATTTTGGTTATTCGGAATATGGCAGGAATCCGGCGTCGGCTCACGTGTTGGTCTGAGTATCATTCTAACCGTTAATAATGAAAGTCTTTGTCGTTGCGGTCAGAGATCGAAGTTTCGATCCTCACAGCCATGTTTCTTCTTTCATTAGTCAAATCTGCACAATTCAAAACATCCCATAATATTAATGCTGTTTGTTTATGATGTCTTTCGTCTCCAGAAACCAGTGACGGAACCGACTTCTGTTTTTTATCGATTAGAAAAACACAGCAGGATTTGATTCCGAGTAAATAGTATGTTTGTGTGTGTGTGTGTGTGCACGTCTGTGTGCACGTCTGTGTGTGCGTGTGTGTGTGTCTGTGTGTGTGCCTGTGTGTGTGTTTTGTGTCTGTGTGTGTGTGTGTGTGTGTGTGTGTGTATGGCCACTAGCTTCAGTGACCTTTCAGTAGCAGTTGTTTATAAGGTCATTTGTGTTTTTCTGGTGTAAGTGAAAGGCCGGCGTTTCGCACCAGTGCAGCTCGTAAAGTGTGTGCAGTGACATCGGAGGCTGAACTTTGACCCTGCGATAATTCGTAGAGGAACGAATCAAAGGAAACATGCAGCATGGTGCAATAAAGCGCACAGCGCTGGAACGTTCTGGAACCGTGCCATCTATCGATCAGTGCAACTGACGTTCTTAATTGTTCAGGGTTTTAGCTTTCTGTCGTCCAGCACACACACACACACACACACACACACACACACACACTGAGGGACCAGTAACCCCTAACTTTTTAATCATCTGCTCTCCTGAGCGCTCCAATGATCACGGTTCTTCCTGCTGTTCCCCCAGGAGCCACCAGGGAATGCTGTTGAGTCTTTGTGAAAGCTCTGAATCAGAAAAAGCTCTGACCGAGTTATTGATAGAGAAGAAGGACATGGAGTCAGCTGACCAGTTTTTTTGAAAGATCGTTAATTAGTGATGCACTAAGTGACTTTTCTTCGAAGTGCTATATTGATTTGATGAGTAATGACAAATCAGAGAAGCTCTAATCACTCTCTCTCACACACACACACACACGCACACACACGCACACGCACACACACACACACACACACACACACACACACACACACACACACCCCTACACATCAAACAAAACATTCTGCATTTTTACACTTTTAATATTAACTTTTAACATTGTTTAATATGTTTTTAAATCTATTTTACTTCATGGGGACTCATCTAATGTCCCCATAAAACATGTACCGTACATGTCCTAATACCACCATACACATGTTATTATACACTAATACACTAAATATACTAATTTCACGAAAACAAGAACACGCACTCACTGACACACCCACCTACACACCCACGCAAAACGCATGCACTGTAGAACATTTAAGCACATTAAAATAAATTTTTTTTTGTATTTTGTTATTATAATCAGCAGCATATCGTAACTTATCATTAATCTATTATTCAGCTCATTATAACGTGGGCGTGTCTCAAATTAGTTGGGAAGAGTAAATAATAAAAACAAGGTCATTTTTACTAAATACAAAATAAAAGTTGGGACGAATGAAGAGATGACGTTTGAAATGTCGCGTGTGTGTAAAGCACTAAAGCGTTGCGCTGCGATTTTACGCCGCATCAGTAGCGATGATGTAACGTCCGTGTCACATGATTTGCACGCTTCCTGTTTCAGACGCCGAACCCACCGGTACAAATCATTCCCGCCAATGACAAACGAGCCTTTTATTTCCCGTGACACACGCTTGTAAACAACAGCACGGCGTGTGTGTGTCCGTCAGGGTGAGACGAGCGCTTTGTCATCTGTAGACATCGTGAGAGAAACACCGCCGACGAAGGACGAGGAGTAACGCGGGGACGGGACGGGGCAGGATAACCAGTCGTTTATCAGACAAAGTGTTTCCGTAAATATCCGACCGCAGACCCCGTATCGATTGGGCTGTTGTAATATGTTGAAGTGTGTGTGTGAGAGAGAGAGGGAGAGAGAGAGAGAGGTAGAGAGACGGAAAGACAGACAGAGAGAGAGAGAGAGAGAGAGAGAGAGAGAGAGAGAGACAGAGAGAGAGAGAGAGAGAGAGGAGTGGAGGAAAATGAAGAGAGAATATATATATATATATATATATAAAAAATGCAGCATTGCTCGGTCTGTAGCGTCCAGGGACACTGGCCGGGACGCCCCCTGGAAGAAGCTGCAAGACTGCGCGTGTCTGCCTTCCCTGTCACACACCCATGCACACATGCACGCACTCCCACGTGAACGCGCCCATTCAAGCTAATCACACACACCTGATCACAGTTGTTGTTCTGATCACTCTCCCTTTAAATAGGATGGGTCGTGTTAAGTCGAGGGCGTTTTATTGTTTGTTGTTCATGTTGACTGTCACTGTTGTAGTATGTCTGGCACTGAAATAAAGAACATGTTTACCTCACCTGCGAAGGGATCTAATCCATTTCTTGGATCTCTGCTTGTAATCCGACGCGAGCCGTTTGCACCACGCCGAACGCTACACGGTCACGCTTTCCAAACTGATGCAATCGAGTTTTTTTTTTTTGCAGTCATAAAATATATACATTTCTTGTATATAAGGTTTTTAGTTTTAGCATTTAGCATTTAGCTAACAGTAATCCTGCTTGATGATGATAATGCGATGGTGACTGAAAAGATGTTTGTTTACATGTTTATGTCGTACATTTCAAAGGCATGCTTGCTTTTTTCATTGACGTTTCAGTGTCATATGACGATTAAAAAAAAAAAGTCTAAAAATGTGTGTATACACGTGTGTACACTCATCTCCCGCCTTGCCATCACTGTTCTTTAAGACTCCAGCATCGACTCATCGATAAAAGCGATGAATCGTTTTAAGATACGATAACGCAGTGATGTGATAAAGCAGATGATGACCCTATCTCCCTCTATCGCCCCCTATAGTTATATATTGATTTATGAAGAATAGTTTAGGGATCACCTCTGTGGAGAACAGCGATGGCCCCAGGTCCCCCTCTGGAGCCATTTATAGCTCAGGAGTCATTCGTCACCCGAATCTCTGGAGTCCATTAGACGATAGCAGCCGTTTACAGTCGTGTGTAATCGGTCACGGCGAGCTCGCGCGCTGCCATATGCGGGAAAAGTGTTCTCTCTCTATATAGGGAACACTGTATGAGCAATAGTACGTGCACCCTGGCCAGGACTCTTTAAACCCACACACTGTTCCAGCATGACAAAGCCCCAT
>JAOUQX010000003.1:613611-626579 GCA_028566295.1 Liobagrus marginatus
ACCGCTAAACCTACACATCACACACACACACCTCTACCCTACCTCTAAACCTACACATCACACACACACACACACCTCTACCCTACCGCTAAACAGACACATCACACACACACCTCTACCCTACCGCTAAACAGACACATCACACACACACACACACCTCTACCCGACCTCTAAACCTACACATCACACACACACCTCTACCCTACCGCTAAACCTACACATCACACACACACCTCTACCCTACCGCTAAACAGACACATCACACACACCTCTACCCTACCTCTAAACCTACACATCACACACACACCTCTACCCTACCTCTAAACCTACACACACACACCTCTACCCTACCTCTAAACCTACACACACACACCTCTACCCTACCCCTAAACCTACACACACACCTCTACCCTACCCCTAAACCTACACGCACACCTCTACCCTACCCCTAAACCTACACACACCTCTACCCTACCCCTAAACCTACACGCACACCTCTACCCTACCCCTAAACCTACACATCACACACAAACCCACACACCCCTAAAAACACACATCACAAGGCCCACATCTCAATCAAATCATACATGTTGAGAATCCTTAATAAATCGCATGCACAAAGTGTAAACAGGACTCACCTGGATTAAGCAACTAAAGGCAGGAAACTTAAGTCTTAAACGTAAGTGAAGGAAAAATCAGGGATTGCGTTAACGATTTCCAAAAATTCCTGTTTGCAAATAAATATATATTTGTATGATAACGTAGACAGTGATTATATTTAAAATCCCTACTAATTTATGCCAGCGTGACCCCCAAAACTAACTAAATATGGGACAATAGACTCCATACACAAACACTGCGGTCGCATTTACTGTAGAATCTCAGCCAGATTCTTTACTTACGCTTAGTGAGTTCTATAGCAAAGTGTACTAGCGACAAAACTACAATTAATCATTAAAGTATTTTACATATAGTATAATAGCATTATTACTAGAAATAAATATAACTATTAGTATAGTATATTTAGTAGTAAGAGTCATGTTTGTGCAGGACACGTTACACAAACAACCTAAAACTGTAAAACGTATTTAACAAGCATTTATATTCGGCTTTCAGTTCATAAAGTGTCCTTTAATCTCCTGCCCCACAGTTTGATTGACAGCCGCCAGGCTCTTAGTGACCGTGTTTACGGCTATCTTTACAATCATTGGATAAGGGGCCAAGATTTAGGAGGGGGAAAAAAGGCAGATGTGAGGCGGGACACTAAAAATGTTAAAAATGTGAAACTACGCCGCACAAACAGTTAAATTCAAGTCAATGCGTGGTCACCCAACTTTATGCCATTTTTAACTTCAGTTCACATAACACAACCATTTGCCATTCACGAGTTTGATGTTAGACTGGACACTTGACACCCTCGCTGGACAGGATTTACATATTTAAAGAAGAGTAATTAAATAAATATCTTCTTTATTCAAAAGAAGCCAGCTTAATGTTTAACTTGAAGGAAGGGGGAAAATATTTTTTAATCTTTATAGATCGCTAGCGACGTTTCAGTTTTTAGTCGATTGCTATTGACAAATGCCAAACAGCAGAAAGAAAAAAAAAACTGACAGCAAAGATTTGGAAATCTCCAGGGTGATTAAGCCAGAAGAAATGAACTGCAATTCTTTAAAAATAAAAATATTACAGCAAAAGCCAGACTGATTGGTCATCCCGTTTCAGGCAGGTGGAAAGAATCTAAAGCACCAAAGAGCCAGGGGCAAAATACATAAATAAATAAACAAACAAACCCAACCAAAAAGCAGCAGACAAAGCAGAGGTAATGCAACACGTCTTTATTGAAACATTCTCTCAAGGAGAAACATGAGCATACAAAGGCCAAGGCTGCGGGAATTCCTTCTGAATGAAACGTGGAAGAGACCGAGGAGGACGGGAATTATTTAATAACCCAATAGTAAGTACCATGGGATAAGTCGGGAGGAAAAATTTTTTTTTTTAAGACAAAGACCCCTCATATGTATTTGATTAACAGGTGGTGGTAAATTTTTTTGCATTTTATTTTATACAAAAAATAAATTAATGAAAATCTTTAAAGTTTTACATGAACATCTATTCACTTGAACAACTTTGAGAAAGCACAACGCTGACTGTTTCAGCTCTGCACGAGTCTCTGTAAAATATCAAGGGTTACTTGATAAGCCAAAATAGAAACATACCACTGATGTCAGGAAGGAAGATAGTGAGAGAGAAAAGAGGGAGAAAGTTAAAAATCAGGACCCAAAAAAAAGGCAGGGTGTTTTCGGGTTAGGGGCAGGGGGTCTGGTGTTAGGGGCAAACGTTTAAACCCAGTCTAAATAAACGAATGTTCGAGGCGGCCAAAGACGACTACGTCTTCTCAAAGCGGTTTAGGATCGCATCGCTTGAGCATTACCTCGAGAGCTACCTCGAGCTCCCTGTGCAGCTCCTCTCTTGAAGCTCTGCTGATAGCCGTCCTGTTGGGATAAAAATAAACAAATAAAAATACAGTAAAATCAAGCGGTGGCCTTTTAACCGACTCTACTTAGACTTAAAGCCAAGGTCACACTACAGGAGTTTTAAAATTCCTAACTGATTATAAAATCCGCACGCGCGCACACACCAGATTTTCTTCCCTCATCTTAAAACACACACTACAAAATGTTACCAAGATCATTTAACCAGTAGGGGCGCCAAGTCACATGATCTAGGGGAAGCGGAAATAAACACAACAGGTGCTGTACTGTAGCAGGACATTTTCCTGTATTAATACCCATCGTTTGTAGTGCGGAAGCTGGAGATTAAACTAGTGTGTGGGTGAGTAAACGGTTGGGGCGAAGAACAGCATGGAGTCAGTTGTTCAGTTTTCGCCATCGCAAAACATTAGTCACTTAAGTCTCTTCGAGACTTGCTTCTTATTGGCTGTTGTGAAAGTACTGACGTAATCATAGCAGTCATCATACCCTGTTTAAAATCCTAAATAAACATGTTTGATATTTGGAACCGATGTTACAGTAGAGATAAAGCGTGCATAGATAACGAATGGAACAAGCGTGTACCCGTTGGTAGGTGCCGCTCGAGTAATCACGTGGTGTGCTGAACTGGGTCTGTCCATAACCAGTGTTGGGAGTGTTGGGAAATGGCGCACGGTAGCCATCGTATCCACCTAAACACACATTTAAAATAATAAACAAACTTAGTGTTGTGTTACAGCGTTCATGGGGAAATAATTGGGGTTTAAAAGTAACAGAGTTACCAAAACATACGCATTTAATTCATACACGAGTCCGAGCACGTTCCAGTAATGCAGCTCAGCCACAGGAGTGCATCAACACCAACTTACTCCTTTTATAGGGAGCCATTACTTGTTTTAGACTTTGTTGCTTTACACGGTAAACAAATGACAGTCACAAACGTCTAATACGAGCAATTTGAAGTGAATTGATGACTTATAAAAACTCAATATGAACCTTTAATATACATATCGATCTTTCCATAACTAAACTGCGCGAGAACATATCGTACCTCTAAAACCGTTGGATGGTCCACGGTATCCGTTCATGGCCCCTCTGGCGTTGCGGGGACCCCCACGTGGCACGGCTCGGCTGCTGTAGAAAGACTGAGGCTGGCGTCCGAACCCCGCGCCCTGACCCGATGGCTGCTGGCTCATCGACTGGTGGCCCCCGGAGGAAGGAATTCCTTGGTCTTGAGTGTGGAACGCTCCGACAACTGAAAAAGAGCGAATAAATGGCAGCACGTGTTAAATGTAAGTTAACAAAAGCAAACGCTCAATTTCTCAATCTGCTCGCATGCCAAGTACAAATACACGTACAACACGAAACTATTCGGATGCTATATTTATAGCTCAGCCTGAGAGCTTGTAAGCTTTAGAGCATATTAGGAGAAATCACTCTGTACTTTTCTATGAACGGGCAAGGGGTCAATTTATTTTTGACATCAGAACAAGATAAGGAACAAACAAAACATGTAGCACCAAATGATCGTGATGGACGCTCAAGTCTAATGGTGAAAGTAACCAATAAAGCAGAAGTATCTTTTCCGAGAGTTACGCTACAACTTGGTCCACAAAAAGGTGAAAAGCCAGAACTGAAAGTACTACTGATGCCAGTTACACGTTCTCTCTGCTGTTCTCTCTTTTAACATAACGTAAGAGAAACAACACCCCACCCCCCCAAATCATTTCCAGGCTGTGACATGCACCTGACTGTAGCGGTTCCTGCTGAAGCTCCTGCTGCTCCACAGAGTGCGTTTGCTGTGCAAAGCTCTGGGTGTAAGTGCTCTGATACTGATTCGACATCTTCGGTGACTCCAGCTCGTTCGAGGGAGGAACTGGGGCATTCAGATTGAACACCTAGCAACCAGAGCAGACAAGAACATGAATTCAAACCAAATCCCTCACTTTATACATTTACACTCTAGTGGGAATAAAATATGGGATCGAGGCTACACAAGTCACTGCATTCCTGTGACTTTTGGAACTGAGGTTGTACAACCGGTGTGTGTGTGTGTGTGTGTGTGTGGAACGGCTACCGCAGCTAACTACATGATAGTGTTTACATAGGCGCAAAACACACCAACACATTTGTCGGTTAAACATGTGTGAGATATATATATATATATATAAAAATAGAAAAATATCAATAGCTGATCGAATTTTCTTAATAAGAAACACTCGTCTGTAAAGGTTCCAAAAATAAATAAATAAAATACGCTGGTTAAATTAGTCTCCTCAAAAGGTATTACACTTTGGGGTAACTTTCTAAACCATGGATTTGTGCATACTAGGGCTGGGCGATAAAACGATAATCACAATTTTCCTCAACGAAACGATAACAGTATATCGTAATATATATAGTATATACACACACAATACAAAATACTCAATATAACGTTCTGCGCATTTGTTTAGCATACAGGCTTCTAACCTAAAATTGTTTTATCACCCAGCCCTAGTGGATACCATCAGCCATTATTGAGCAGGGGAAGAGGAGTTGAGACAAGTGGGTAAGATCCATTTTAGAGACTTAAACTATATAATTAAACTGCCTGCCCTTTGATGCTTTACATTTTATTTACAAGTAATAAACAAAAAGCTGGAATGTTTTGAGGAGTTTATGACGAACCGGGACACGTTTTCTTTTCTATTTCAAGACACGTTGTCGCTAACATGAGTACACAGAAGTGACTAGTTCTCACAACAGTTCAACTAAACCCAAAAAATAAAAGTTAAGCATCTAAGGCGTGTGTTGGGTTGCTAATGTTTTAAAACGGATTCCTGCATCAGAAATCTTGAGTCTATTCAAAGCTGAATCGGATTCCTACTGCGCTAGATTGTATTTGGAAATCGTAGGAGTCGGATCGTATTTACCGCCTGCATGGACTGGAATGGTGCTGCGTTTACGTTGATTCCACTGTGTAGGGGTTTGGAGACAGACTGAAAGGCCTGGGGTTGGGACGACGGGACAGGCGGCTGCTCCGACGACAAGGGCATGGACACCTGAAACACAGACAGGAACAAATCAACACTGGGACAAAGGGAAAACGTCTCATCTCTACGGCTGTACGTACCTGAAGGGACTCGATAGGTTCAGGCTGAGGCAGAGGGTCCGTGCTGTGAGGGGGTTGGTAGAGCGGCGGCGTCGAGGCGTACGCTTCAGTGGGAGGAGACACCATGGGAACCTGAACATGAGAAAAAGAGACACGGAATGTGAGAGACTCGTTAATAAGGAAAACCCACTGCACCCCCTCAGACAGGATCAGTACTCACTTGTGTAGGTTCTGTATGTACAGGAACTGGTGTGTGTTGAGGGAGTCTGGTTTCTGTGTGAGCTGTACAAACGAGTAAAAAAAGGTCAGGAACATGATCGGAAGCTGTATTTCAGTGGTTAACGTGCAGCATTGCTGATCAGAAGATTGTGGGTTTGACTCGCAGCACCAACAAGCTGCCACTGCTGGGCCCCTGAGCAAGGCCCTTAACTGCTCAGTTGGATAAATTAAACAGATAAATTTAATGCGCTATGTATAACGGCGTCTAAATGTGTGTAAATGGCAGCTGCATGGCAAGGATCAGAAAAGATGAGTCATGCTACAGTCATGATGTTATTCCTGCTTGTACTGGTTTATATAAACGCTTCATGACTGGAAACTCTGACGCGAGTGAACCAGCTGTGTTCTGGGTGAATATACAAACTCGCAATTTCACCTGAAGCGCAGACCATCTGTGCAGACTTCATCGGCTGAGCAGATACGATGGCAGGATCCAGCGCCTGTCCGTCAAACTCTAGCATGGAGTCCTGCCAGAACAGGGGGGGTGGAAGAGATTTATAAAGCATTTAAAGCAACAACTTGCTGGTTTGTCATAGCATGACCGACTGCTGACCTGCATGAAGTTATAAGTGCCCTGCATCTGTGCCATGAGGTCCTGCACGGCTTGCTTCCTGACCAGAGGGTCAGTCGAGGAGGGAGGGAGCACCGGGGCAAGCGAGTGGGGCTCCGGGCTCATGAGAGCTGGGCTCAGCGATGAAGGAGCCTGCTGAGGCTGAGCAGGCTGCTGCTGCTGCTGCTGGAGGGAGCTGACCATCTGTACAAAAATAAACATCGTTTCCAAACCAGAACAGGATTTGTACAAATTTGGCATGAGGCACTAATAAGACACATTACAGCATTATAGTCAAAAGTCTGGCTTTAGAGGGACGTTTATAAGCTTTCACTTTCATCACACTTCTTTCCTTCAATCCTTCACCATTTGGTTTTGCGAGTTCACCCAATTTCAGGTTAACATGCATGCGGATGTCAAAAACACGTTTTTATAATACGCTTTTAAATCTCAACGACTCAAGCGATTTGTCCGAAGATTTATCTTTCCAAACTGATCATTTACATGTGGATACTCTGCTCTGATTGGTCCGATGACCCATACAGTCGTGATGGTTCTACTGCGTGTCTGACACAGAACAGCCGTAAACTATAGAGCAGGGGTCGCCAACCTTTTTGAAACAGCGACACTTCTTGAAATAAGAAATTTGCTCAAATTACCTTTAATTATGCCATTACTTATAATTAACGTTATTCATATATGTGGAGATATACAGTATATGTTGCATATTGAAACACTATTTCTATAAATCTCTGCAGCAACAATCTTAGGTGAATTGAACCCACACTCACCTGATGAGAAGTTTAACACATTAGCTACCGAGTTACCACTATCACATTTAACTAAACATAGCAAAAACACGAATCAAAGCTCAACTGTAAAAAAGATGAAGTAAAGATGAAGATCTGACCTCAGAGCTCACGGCCCAGTCCCCTCCCTGCTCCTTTTCAGTACTGCTGTTGTAAGTGGCTTCTGGAATGAACTTTCGGTTTACAAACTACAGCAAACCGAAAGAATACATTAGGCACTAAACAAATTTATTCGTCAAGAAAAATATATTAACTCTGATACAAACCTCTGTTGCTTCCACTTCGAGGGGCTCTGTGAATTCTTGAGTGACCGAGCCCTCTGTAAAACAAAAGGAGCTGTGTAAACCCCCGGTACCAGAGCTATAATTAAACTCGTTTATGTCCACACCGGCCGTTCGTACCGGGTTCTGCCGGCTGCTCCTCACACTCGGCCGGCTCGGCAGCAGACTGCTGCTCTTGTTGTTGTTGTTGTTCCGCCTCCTCTTCCTCACACACTCCGTTCTGGTGCACTTGCGTCTGGTCAAAGTAGCCGCTGAGCAGTATCTTATCCAGAGACTCCTTAAGGGCCTTGTCTATTAAACAGAAAAGGGTCATGAACAGTTATGACCGTCACAACATTTCACACTAATAGCTCAAAATGAATAAACATTCATGGATGATTAAGCATTATATTTTGATTGACCAACAAGCCGAGCCCATCTTATGAAAATAAATAAATAAAAGCAATTAAAGGTCAGCACAATAGCATTGTGGGTAACACGGCGACATGTTGAACCTTCACTGATTTCATCCTCCTTTCTCTCCCACTTTACTTCCTGACTGCTTACTTAAGGCAAGTAAGAAAATGCAACTGTAGACTTAATGTCTTCTCAAAACAAAGCAAGAAATGCAGAAAAATTAATCTTGGGAATTATTGCAAAATCAACATTTTACTATGCCTTTAAAATGGGCTGATAAATTGGAGCATTCCAGACCCAAAGAAAGGCACGCTCTACACACTTCTACATCTCACCAACCGCCTTTTAGCTTTGGCTAACTAACGCCTAAATTCCGTTTATTCATCTGGGATCCGAGGGTGTTTTGGGGTCTGAGATGTTTTGACACCCTAAGTGTTTAAGCTTCTTATAACGTACTATTAGCCAACATGTATTTTATCTGTATTCAGCACAAGCTAAGCTACAATAATGTGGGCAAAATGCATGTACATGTTTACATTTCATAGGAAATAAATATTATGCATGGTTAATGAATTTTGCAAAAAAAATAAATGCATTTACTGAAATAAGGCCATAAAATCTGTATTAAATAGTTTGCAATAAGATATTTGAGTAATCAGTCATGTAAAACTGAATGTTTACTTCAATACTGTGAAAACCATTCTAACCTCTAGAATACACTTTACACAATCATTTACACTATAAAAATCAAGCATCGCGATAGTTCAGGCAGGTCGCGCTAGTCAGCGATAGCCAGCTGTTTCAGATCCAGACGCCAATCGCAGCGTCCCTTTAAAGCCACAGCCTTCTCCCCGTGTCTATCGCTAGCCGCACGGTGTTCAACTACCCACCCCCGCCCCTAACTCCACCGGGTAAACCAAAAAAACCTACACATTTATAAACAAATAAATCAAAGGAAGAGCTTAATCGAGCGCACGGCTCCTCCGGTGGCGCGCAGCCACCAATTCCCCGCTCATGCAGTGGCTCAGCACGCAAGAAACAAGCAGCTCTGCGCATGCTTGCGCGTACAGCACCGGATCCGTTCTGCACCCCAGGGGGGATTGACTCACAGCTCTCCCCGCCCTTTCCAAGCAAGGCACTCGGACGGGCGCCCGCCCAGAACGGTTCCATACCGCCAAACCTAACCGTATGCATTATCATGTCAATAAATAACATCGACTCAAGCAACCTGACTGATGTGACTTTTTGGGTCAGCACTGCTGTATGCTAGTCATGAATATTTCTGTGATTCACGCCTGGGGAGACTAAAGCCCTGCCCCCACTAAATAATCTTCCCCCATCAAGGTGGAATGATGTGAAGACTTATTGTTCACCCGAAGCCCAAACTAGAGCGTGACTAGCGCTGGGGGCAGGGCTACCACAGCACATTAAAGATAATGAACTAAAACTTGGTGACTGCACCTCTGCTTGGTTTCATACAGATTACAAAAACTGAGGATATTTGGGTTCAATTTGACTTGCATTTAAAAATAGACATTCTAAGCTTTACGTAGACGCATGTTTCATGTTGGTGTTATAATTATTCAGTAAGTTACAGTTCACTTTCTGATGTGTTTCAGACTGGACTCTAAACAGCATACCATTTTTATTTGGTGAAGAGCACGTTTTTATTGTGAGTGTATAAAAAATATAGAACACTTATCTGTATGATTTAAATCAAGGGAGTGTGTCTTAAAAAAAAAAAAAAAAAAAGCTCTTAGTGCAGGCAATATGGCCGTCCTCACGAGGGTTAAATACACAAATATTGTGCATTACTCATTTATTACAAAATTTGTACAATAAATTACAAAACCTTTTTAAAAATAATAGTAAACATTATTGAAAACGACTTACATCAGTGGCTTTCAAAAAATATTTTCCAAGTCAGCACGCAGATTGAACACTTGGACAACTTTGGCAGGGCAATAAATTGAATTAAAACGTTGATGGTTAATGAGGATTAAAGTGATGTATATCCAAATTCGCCCATCCTTCATGCCCGAGGACTTAAAAGCGAGCCTTGGACACAGTGCCCAGACAGACATGTCCAGTTGACCGTAAGGCTGAATCCCAATTCTGCCCGTTACACCCCTTCGTTTCGCGCAGTCACGTGAAGGGGTAGGGGCCTCTCAGTTCTCTTTCGGCTGGAGGTGAAGGGGTAAAAGGAAGCGCTACATAGCCCTTCAAACAAAGATGTTTCAGGACCACACGTCAAACAAAGGGGTAAGATACCTTTCCCAGCATACGGCAACATGGCCACCCATGCGAGAGGATAGACAAATGTAAATTGCCATTAAAAAGTATTTTAAAAACAATTAATCATCTGTGTTATGTTGTATTTAATCTTGGTCAAGTGTGCGGTTATGTTCTGCAAAGAAACTTTTGCAAAAATCGCTACGATTGAAGTTTGCTAATGCTATTGACTGCATGATAATGTCAACATATTTTACAAGTCTGGTGGCGGTAACGTAAATTAATGCACGTCTGATCAACGCATTGTTTTGTTGTGGTTATGTCCATGAATATGTGAACATGATGCTAACAAAATTATGCTTTCAGTTTACGTGCATATTCTGATAAACTAAAAAAAAAAAAAAAAAAAAAAAAAAAAAAAAGAATTGTGCACAACAGATCATTAGTTACCAAACGCATCTTGGAAATATGATAAATATCGGTGCATCTTTGACGTAGGAGCTGCGACGGCATACGATGCCATGTAACTGTGTAATAGTGGCGTCCCATTTCATAGGGGAATATTTTCAGCCCTACCCCTTGACACTGTTTCAAGGGACTCAGTTTCAAAGGGAAGAATTGGGATTGGGCCCAACTAGTTGTGACGCCACTTTGAATTTAAAAACCTCCAATAACCCTCGCTATACATCGTTAGCAGCAGTAAAACAGACAGCCAGGTTTCCATTCTTGTTTAAAGAAACCGTGTGAGGACTTACATGTGGTTCCAGCCACAGATTTGTCTTTTCCTTCCAGTAAGTCCCAAAAATGCACTGATGCCTCCTCAAACTGATCAGTCAGCCTGGATGAGCACAAGGTACAGATTATTATTAATAATTAAAATAAACTTAAAATCCAGCAATACTGACAGATAAATGGGCTGATGTGAAACTTCTACAAGCATCCAAAGGTCAAAATTATAGTGAGGTCATAAATAAGGCGTTTTGTTTTTAAATAAGCAACAGATGAACAGTAATTTTGGTACAGTTTTAATCCATCAGATTATTTGGTGTTACACTGTGTTAGTGTAGATAATTAATGGTTGGACAATGAAACTGGCCAATATATGTGTTGGAGGTTTCATGGTGCAGCCTGGTGGCCAATCTTTACTGATCGCACATTCCACCAGTAAACCCCCGGCATACTACCATGTAGGACAGACCACATCCAAAAGGAAATCGCAGTGATTATATCCAAAAGATACAAAACCACAGCTGCCGAATTCACTGCAGAATTAAAAGCGCACCTCAGCTCACCTGGTGACCGAGATGTTTAATGAACAAGTTAAGTTGAACATGTCCCTGGCTTGCATTGCACAATCACCAGATCTGAATATTGAGTCACTTTGGGTTGTTTTGGCAGAGCGAGTCAGGAAACGTTTTCCTCCACCAGCATTACGTAGTGACCTGGCCAATGTTCTGCAAGAGGAACGGCTCAAAATCCACCTGGTCACTTGTGTGGAACTTATATCCATCATTCCCAAGATGAACGGATGCTGCATTGGATGCAATAGGAGCCCTACACCATACAAATACTAATTACTGTGGTCTAATACCACGTGTTTCAATTTCATTGTTCACACTTCGGTATATTTTTTTTAAATGTCATATTTTGTGTCCGATTAAAACGAAAAATCCAGTCAGTGAGCAACCATTGTTTTAACCAGTTAGTCTAATCAGGATTTAATTTAATCTCTTAATCATATTATATAATTATATATTTAAATAAGTAATAATATTTTTGTAATATCACTGAATTTTCATTCACTGCTAAAAGCAGTCAAAGAGAAACGCTTTCTACCTAACGTTGGGGTCCCTCTCAGGGCCGAGAAGCTTGTAGAAGTAGTCAAGTCCCGTGAGCTCGGCCTCAGTGAGCAGAGGCCCATCGTTGCCTCGTTCCTGCCTCAGCTCCTGCCTCACAGTCTCCTCCCCGAGCTGGTCCAGGACGTACTGCACCTCGAGCACAGCCTTCAGGCGCCGCTGCTCGACCTCCTCACGCTTCAGCTGCTCCCGCCGCGCCGTCTTCTTTACAGACTTCTGGATCTGAGCAGAAAAAAAAAATAAAAAAAAATAAAAAAATAAATGTTTAAAAAATAAAGTAACTCATGGAAAGGCTTATAGTGAGAGTAAAACAAAGAAACTGTGCCGTACCTCGATGTTTAGAGTTGAGAAACTCTTTAGAAGCTCCCGGGCAAAGTCCAAGTTGTGAGTCACCTCCTGAGCTTTGGACAAAGCGTCCTGAAACATTACATGCATGCGAACAAAACATTTATATGGAAGGATTTAACATATAGTGCACAAAGTTAAGTAAGAATAATTGTTTTAGCATACTAATTAAATTAACACGTTTAGGTAAACAAACAAAACTTTGAGAGGAAAATCAAAACTGTTCAGTTAACCAAGTCAAACATAAGGTGCTATGTCAACATGACCACCCACAGAGCCAATGGTAAATATCAAAACTAATTTACATAAGAATTTAACAGCAATTTATTCAGATTGACATTGCGCTGGGCGATAAAACGATAATTATTGCTATATTTTCTTCAACATAAATATAACAAATGTTCGATATAATTAATTTGAATCACAAACGAATCACGAACTGCCAAATGCAAATCATGCCGCAGGAATAGAGGTATGCATTGCGGAAGTTAAGTAGCACGTCACATTGTTTACAGACACAGTGGCTGGCAGGCCTGTGGTTGCAGCGGAATAAGCAAAATAAGCGAAATGAGCGACACCGAAGAAAGTGCAGTGCCCATGACCAGCTCGAAGGACGAGGACATTGTCGACAAGA
>JAOUQX010000003.1:626679-644418 GCA_028566295.1 Liobagrus marginatus
GAATAGTTTAAAACCACAATTAACCGTCTGGTTTCTTCAATCACTCAGGAGCAAAAATCAGCCTTTAAACTTGAAAGTAATAATGATTTGACATTTATCGTGATAATTATCGATATGGAATTTTTTATTGTGATAACATTTTTGGCCATATCGCCCAGCCCTAGATTGACAGCAAGCCATAATGATGTCAGAGTTGAGCTGTCATGAAAAAAAAGGGAGGAAAAGAAATAATCCATGACCCTGCATTACACAGCTGAGCAGATCAGATGGTCGGTCAGGAAATGGACGCTGATGTTTCAAAATGCGTCAGTTACTCCGAAGACCGTAAACTGTATAGCTGCAGTGCATTTCGTTCTCAGGAACAGAGAAGCCAAACATGCAAATAGCTCAGTGTAGAAATTTGGGAAACTGTAAGGGAATATGGAACGGTACTCAAACTTAAAGCTTCACGCAGAGCATAATGAAGGGAGGAAAACAATTTAACACTTCTCCATCAGCTGTTTCACCACAGAGACAAAGGAGTCTTGGGGTGGCAGTGGATGAAATGAAGCCGGATGGTAAAATTCGCTCTGATACAACACAAAAATTTCAAGGAGGCACCATTAAAAGTTTAAGAATTGAGTACAAGTATTTTTTCCCCCTGGTACATACCAATACCTGGTATTTTTTTTTGGTACATACCAATACCTTTTTTTGGTGATGTGGCAAGTTTCCAATCAAAAGGTATTGAGAATACAGGACAGCAATAACCTCTAAAGGGCATAATAAAAAGGAAGATTATATATATACATTTTTTTTTTTTTTTTTAGATATTTCTACACTGCTGAGGCTGGCATCGTGTCTCATGTGCGTCAATTTTTCAGCCATACACTAAATTACGGCACTTGAGTGTATTTTTACAAGTACACGAGATCAGTATTGGGCCTGATCTCAGTGCACCCATATTAAACGTGTTCTTGCCAATCATGTACTTCTGAAGAGGATCAATATTCAGCCGGTCATTCTGAGTAGTGACAAGTATAAGACACCAGAGTCTGATTATCTTTGTTTAAAAGACTCGGACAGGGGTTCCAGCGGCATACGTGAACGACAGGTTTCACATCAACGCACTCGTTTCAAACACGTTCTGTTTCTATTAACAGCTGTTCTGTATCTGCAGACCCTCGACTTCATCCAAGCCTCATAAAGGTGATTTTAACAAAGTTAAGCCAATTATTAATTATGTATTTTTGTTACGAGACATGAGACAGACAGAAGGAGTCTCCAGTATCAGCTCTTCATACCAGAGGGACTAAACCAGTGTTTGGGATGTTCGCCATGTTACAAATGACCAATTCATTAATAAGGTAATCTGATCTTTAGAAGACCATTCAAATATACATTGTGGACTAATAAATAAATCCACTTCAGTCACGGCGTTAACCTAAAACACGCAGTACTTTATAAAAGGTAACCTTCATGAACCGTAACTAAATAACCAAAATTAACTAAAACAAAACTAGTACACACCAGCTGATCCTGATTTAGCCGCTCTCCATTGTTCTTCCGTGTCTTGTAGTCTTCCAGCTTGGACTGAAAATGAGAAATTCATTAGTATGCAGGTTCACAGTAAGCTCCATGTAAAGACTTAAAAAAAAATGAAACAAAAACGAGGGTGGTAGTAGTAGCTCGGTGGAAAAGGTATTGGTCTCCTGACCGGAAGACTGCAGGTTCAATTCCCAGCATGACTAGGCTGCCACTGCTGGGCCCCCGAGCAAGGCCCTCATACACTCATTCAAGAGAAAAGTAGGGGGCGTAAGGGAAACTGCTTAATACCAGAAACGATACCCATGTTTGTTAGGTTAACTTGTAAATTACGACTTTCTGCCCATTTTCCATTTGTTTTTGTCCACATCAACTGAGTGATTAACACAGAGCTGGTATATTAATTAAAAATTAATTATAGAGGAGCTAAAAACACTTTGATTGGCACAGCTGAGATTTCCTGCGTAATTTGGAAGTGGTAGCCTAGCAGTTAAGGTGTCAGATCAGAAGAAACTGGGTTCAATCCCCAGCACCAAGCTGCTCCTGAGCATTGTATATACTATATGGCTCCAAGTATGTGGACCTTATAACTCTCATCTATTGTTCAACATTTCACTCCAGATTCAGTCTCATTCTTCTTCAGTTCTGGGAAGCATTGTGCTAGACAGTTTTGGACTTGACTCATTATTTCTTATTTGATTATTTCATGCTTATTTGACTCATACACAAGCATTAGCAAAATCAGACACTGATGTTAAGGAGGCTTCAGTTCAATTCATCTCAGGAACGATTAGAGCAATTCCCATCAACATGGACCTCAAAAACAGGTTTGGGCCTCTTAGTTTTAGTAAACAGAGACTTGGTGCTTCATGTAACAATTATTCCAGGCTTTCTGACCTGACGCCACCTTTATGCAGAAGTTCATGAACAGGCTGGGGCCCACACACTTGTCTGTACTGCCTATGTAATACGTGTTTGCCTTGATCCAAGCTGTAACATTTCCCTGCCTGGTGATCAGCCGGATACCTTTCTCTTCTCCATGTTGCGGACCTTCTTCTCAATGACATTTAGCACTTGCTTCAGGGCCTCTGTAGGAACCGAGCCGAGAGGAGGGCCCAGCTCTGGACTGGAGGACTGAACAGCATAGTCACCAGTGGTTGCAGATGGCATCTGGAGAGACAAAATCTAAACATTACATCACTATATATAAAGTATACAGAAAGTGGAGAAAATGTGCATGGAGAAGAAACATCTATTAATGAAGATCAAGTTTCTCTTCTGGTTTTGTAGATTGTTTTGATGTTGAATTAGTTTTATTAACGCATCCAAGTGTATAAGGATTAACTTACTCTACAGCGCAATGGAGGAATGCTGCTGGAAATGAGTCAATGAAATGGACGGAAATGCTAACGCTAACGCTGAGAGACAGTGGCCGGATCCTGCAGGGTGTCGGCCGGCTAATCGCCACAGCGCGCCCCGCACCATTCCCAAACGAGCTACACGCCCAGCATACAAGTAACCAATCCGCTTTAATTATTGAAACGTTTCCTCGTAGTCCTGGGTTTACCAATACTTTATTACTCCCTCCTTCTGTCAGTCTTCCTCCTCCTCGCTACATCCTTTCTTCTCGGCTCGATTGCTAAAGCTAGCCAGCATTCCCGCTAACCATTAAAGCCTGGCCAATTAGCCACAGCGTAAGTCGCGTTAGTCACGCTAACTTCATCAAATAAATGGAACCCATCCAAAGCTTGTTTAGAGGATATCCGTTCAAATACAAATTCTGGATAAATAAAGCCAAGTTAATATATTATCAGTCATCGTTAAGATAGCTCATGCGAACACTCGACTGGGATATGCTAACCTGTGTGATGCTACGCTATAAGCTAAGCTAAGAGGCTAGCCAGCATGAACTCGACGTCGGCTCGAATAGGGTACTTAATTTTATCGTTTATTCACACCCCTACATCATTCTTACCTTTACTTTCAATACTGAAAGAGATGTCAAGCCTCTCTGTGTGTTTGAACGTTTATTTTTCGAATGGTGTTTGGTTTCTCTAGCTCTCTCTTTTTTAAAGATATTAGCTAGCTAAACACGTTCCAGACCGTCGGCCTGCCCGGCAACTACAAAAATCGCAACGACGCCAGTGAAGGATTTATATGGCTGAAAAAGGACCCCGCATAAGCTCTCATAACTGTGCCTGATTTTATTTCGTTAAAAAATAATTTGGGGGAAAAACAGTTCTCAATCCAAATGTCATCGTTTTACGTAATAATTATATTTCTAAAAATGTTTAGCCAAACATAGCTTGTAACAGTGTAGTCTGAAATAACAAAGCATGTGTTCAACTGGTTAAACGAACGGGCATCGGTTTGAACATTTCTATAGATTATCGTTACAACTAAGATTCGATTACATAGAAAGATCCAGCATTTATATTTATTAACGCAACAGGCTACTGATAATGAAGCTTTCGTCTACTTTGTCTAATTTAGGTTTCTTTCTTTCTTTCTTTCTTTCTTTCTGTCTTACTTTCTTTCTTCATATTTTTCTCTTTCATTTTTGTCATTTAACCCTCTGCATCACTTTATTTTTTCTTTCTCCATATTTTCCTTTTTTTTTTTTTTTTTTACATTTTCCCATCTGTATCACCTTACTCTTTCTTTCTTTCTTTCTTTCTTCATATTTTTCTTTTTCATTTTTTGTCATTTAACCCTTTGTATAATCTTTCTTTCTTTCTTTCTTTCTTTCTTTCTTTCTTTCTTTCGTTTTCAAAGTAAAGTTTGGTAATTCATTTACTTTCTTCTTAAATTGTTTATTATTTCTAAAATATTTGTAAATTAAATTCTTTATCATTTCCTTTTTTCTGTCAAATTTCCTTCCTTTTCCTTCTTTCAGCAAATGTTTTACGCATGCAGTCCCAATTTCCGCCACTAGAGGACAGATGAGGTTTGCTCCTGCAGCAGCGTTAAACACTGTGGTTTAGAACTCAGTGTGTGGGGAATAAAATGGCTGTAACAATATTTGTCTCATTTCGGCCTTCAGGAGCTTTTATGTGATAATAAAATGTTAGTATCAGTCTGTAAACGAGTGTGTAAATATAAAATATCATCTTTCAGAAGCTGCAGCCGTTTACTGTCCTCAGGAGCCACAGAGGAACATGAGCGCGGACGCTTTCCAGGCTGTATTATGAAGATGTTTATGTTCATCGCAGCTCTGTGGCTGTAGTGTATAATATCAGAGGATGATTTGTGTGAGATGTTGGTGGATCTGTTTCATGGTTCAGCATGATGGTTGGCCCCTGGACCGACTCAGTCCTGCAGTTAAAGCTCCTAAGCGTCACCGCAGATCTCTGAAGAGCAAGAAACCTTCAGTCTGATGAGTCTGGAGTTTATTCCCTGTGACATGGGGGAGAGATCGCTTCATTTTCCTCTCAGCCACTAAACGCATGCTGCCAATCTACCTCTCTCTCTCTCTCTCTCTCTCTCTCTCTCAATTCAATTCAATAAGCTTTATTAGCGTGACCATATACATGTATAGTATTGCTAAAGCATTACAGTAAAGAGATAAACAAGATTATAAACATATTACAAACATGTAATGAATGTTATGAGTACGTTAGAACATATACTCCCTTAATAATAAACAAACAATATCTCAATCTCTCTCTCTCTCTCTCTCTCTCTCTCTCTCTCTCTCAATATCTCTCTCTCTCTCTCTCACTCAATATCTCTTTCTCTCTCTCTCTTTCTCTCTCTCTATATCAGAGGAACATGGAGGGCTTTTAAAAGGAATGAGAATAATAATTATTCTGCAGATGGGTGCAAAAATATGTACACCCTGAGTTATGGTTGAACAAGTCAAAATATAAAGATATAGTTTTTACAAATGATTTTCTTTCTTTCTTTCTTTCCTTCTTTCTTTCCTTCCTTTCAAATTTCTTCATCATAATGAATTAAGGGTGTCTAAACTTTTGCACTCAGCCAGGTTTGTTTTCTGGACGGTTTTGTCAGTCAGTTCACTTTGGGAACGCTGAGCGCTGGACACAAAGCGATCTCTACACACAAAGCGGTCACCATACACACATTCACACACACGCACACATCACTGAGCAGCTCCACACATATCAGCTTCCATGGCATAGCGAGATATGGTTCCGGAAAAGGTTCTGCAGGGGTTCCTTAAAGGTTCTTTAGATAACTAAGGGATCTAAGCTGTTTATTACTGGTGACCCTATGTGAAAAATACTACATGTTCTCCTGTGGGTTCTACTCACGCTCTAGTGAGTTCTACATGTTCTCCTGTCTGTTCTACTCACGCTCTAGTGGGTTCTACACGTTCTCCTGTGATTTATACATGTTCTTCTGTGGGTCCTACTCGTTCTCTATTGGGTTCTACATTTTCTCTAGTGGGTTCTACATGTTCTCCTGTGGGCTCTACATGTTCTCCCATGAGTTCTCCTGTGCGTCCTACTTACTCTCTAGTAGGTTCTACATGTTCTCTAGTAGGTTCTACATGTTCTCTAATGGGTTCCACATGTTCTCCTGTGGGTCTTACTCATTCTCTAGTGGGTCCTACAACTCTCTCTCTCTCTCTCTCTCTCTCTCTCTCTCTCTCTCTCTCTCTCTCTCTCTCTCTCTCTCTCTCTCTCTCTCATGTGGTGAAGATTCCTTTTCAGTCCAAATGCTAACCATTTGTTTGTGTGTTAGCGCCATGGCTCCCGCTCCTCCTGATTACGACAGATTTAAGCTTTCTTTGTTCGAGACCTCACACGCAAACCGAAACATGGCAACCATCGACGCAATTATCGTTCAGTGCAGCATTCCACGGAGGACTGGAACACGGCTCGTCTGTAGGAAGGCATGCACACAGACAACAGCAGAGAAGGTGAGGAAGAGGAAGAGGAGGAGGAGGAGGAGGGAGTGAGAGAGACGGGAGGTGGAAAAGAGGAAAGGAGAGTGGAGAAAGGAAAAGAGATGAAAGGACAGAAGGAGAAATGAACCAGAGAGGAAAACATTTAAAACATTTCACTGTATGTTGTACCACGTATAATGTACATGTGACCAATAAACTTTGAACTTTGAAAGAAGAAAAGGTGAGAGAAAAAAATCAAAGAGATAAAAGGGGAAAGAAGAGGATAAAAAGGAAGTAGATGGATAAAAGTACAAAAAGAGATGATGAAACAAGAATGGAGAAGAGAGAGGAGAACAAAAAAAGGAGGAGGAAAAGAGATAAAGGGAGAGAAGAGGTTTGGCAAGGCAGAGAAAAAGAAACGAGAGGAAAGGAGAAAAGAGGAGAAGATGAAAGGAGATTAGAGAAGAGAGGAGAAAAGAAGGAATAAAAGGAGAGGAGAGATGAGATCTAAAATGTGTGACTGTATGCTGGTCTTTATGGTGAAGACAATCCGATAAAAATTAAATATGTTTTATATGAAACATTAAATATGTTTCATCAGTCACTGTTCAACTCTACATGCTCTCACATAAATAAAGTGTATTTATTTATTTATTTATTTATTTATTTGTTCAATGATTATTCATTTTTACATTTATAGATGAACATATTAAATTATTTACTATATTTCTATTTTGTTTACTTTATTTTACAATTGTTTGTTACATTTTTTTTATCTTTAATTACTTTCCAGATTCTTATACATGATTTATTATAATAATAATAATAATTATTATTATTATTATTAACGTTTGTTTTTCACAAACAATTTTGTTTATTTAGTAAGGTTTATTTTGTATATTATTGTTTTAATAAACTTTCTCATCATTTTTAAAATTGATTTAATTGATGTCACATGATTTATTTCCATTACACACATTTTTGTGAATAGATTTTTCATTTATTGTTTTTACATAATTCTTTTTTTTCCTGTTACTTTTAATGCTACATTTATTTTTGTGAATTAAATTAATATTTTTTAAAATGATGGAGATTTTCTCAGGCGACCCCCCCCCACATGATCGCATGTCATGCATCATGTCAGGAGAAAACGTTCTTAGAACAACGTTCATGGAACGTTCTTATAACGTTATAACTAGTTCACGTACGTTCTCATCGTGTCGAGAGAAAACGTTCTTAGAACAACGTTGTTGGAACGTTCCTCATGACGTTATTCGTACTTGATTAATGATGTCATAACATAGAGAGGAAACAACGTTGTTGTAACGTTACGGTAACTGGACGTTTACACGTTTATGGAACGTTACACATCACAGCGTTCCTACAACGTTCTCACTATATGAAGGTGTTCACCGGGGAGTGAGTGAAGGTGATGATGTGATCTTCTTGTCTTCTGTCTCCGGTTCGTCGGAGTCGAAGCTTCTTGCGCATGAAGGTTTAATATCTTTAATATTTTCCTGTACAAATCTCTTACATCCTGGCAAACACCTGCCGTGCACACGGGACACAGAAACAAGTGCAGGATCCAAACACGAATCAGCTTAAAGAAAAATCATCTTCACTGAAGCTGATCATGGCGCAACCTCATGCCCATGTGTTAGCAACCTGCTTATAAACAAACCCGAGGTCTGTAATAAATCACACAAGTGCAGCCTGGTTTCAATGCGCCGCTTCATCCATCACTTCAGCTGAACATATGAAAGACGCCGGGCTGATTCTGTGCGCTCAGCAGACCATTAACATATAATAGTTTGTTATATCACACATTAATCACTGGCCAGAAGGAGAGTGGAGACACACCAGGTGGTGGATGAGACACAAAGTGTATCGACGTTCGGAAACAGAAGATGGCGCTCATCGCTCTCGAAAACCTGCAAAGGAATTCAGATTCGCTTCAGTGAATCAAAGCATTTGATTTGACTCACTAAAAAGAGCCAACTCTAAAATGACTCACTGGCCTGGCTTTTTAAACTACAGCTAAAAATATTATATTTACATTTACAACATTCGACAGGCGCTTTTATACAACACATCTTACAACTGAGCAGTTGAGGGATAAGGGCCTCTCTCAGGGGCCCAAGAGTGGTAGCTTGGTGGTGCTGGGAATCGAACCCCAGTCCTCGGAGCAGTAGTCCAGCAAGCAGTAGTACACAACTTTCGCTAATGTTCTGTAAAGTTGCCTAAATATTTGGACAAAACATTCTAAAATAATGTTCGCGGAACGTTCTTATAGCGTTATAACTAGTTAACGCATGTTGTCATAACTTTATAACTAGTTAACACACGTTGTCATAACGTTATAACTAGTTAACGCACGTTGTCATAACGTTATAAATAGTTAACGCACGTTCTCATAACGTTATGACTAGTTAACGCACGTTCTCATAACGTTATGACTAGTTAACACACGTTGTCATAACGTTATAACTAGTTAACGCACGTTGTCATAACGTTATAACTAGTTAACGCACGTTCTCATAACGTTATAAATAGTTAACGCACGTTCTCATAACTTTATAACTAGTTAACACACGTTCTCATAACGTTATGACTAGTTAACGCACGTTCTCATAACGTTATGACTAGTTAACGCACGTTCTCATAACGTTATGACTAGTTAACGCACGTTGTCATAACGTTAGGAGTAGTTAACGCACGTTCTCATAACGTTATGACTAGTTAACGCATGTTCTCATAACGTTATGACTAGTTAACGCATGTTCTCATAACGTTATGGCTAGTTAATGCATGTTCTCATAACGTTATGACTAGTTAACGCACGTTCTCATAACGTTATGACTAGTTAATGCATGTTCTCATAACGTTATGACTAGTTAATGCATGTTCTCATAACGTTATGACTAGTTAACGAACGTTGTCATAACGTTATGACTAGTTAACGCACGTTGTCATAACGTTATGAGTAGTTAACGCACGTTCTCATAAAGTTATGACTAGTTAACGCATGTTCTCATAACGTTATGACTAGTTAACGCACGTTCTCATAACGTTATGACTAGTTAACGCATGTTCTCATAACGTTATGACTAGTTAACGCACGTTCTCATAACGTTATGACTAGTTAACGCATGTTCTTATAACGTTATAACTAGTTAACGCATGTTCTCATAATGTTATGACTAGTTAACGCACATTGTCATAACGTTGACAGAAAATGTTTTTAGAACAATGTTGTGGGAACGTTATTCTAACGTTGAGAGAAAACGTTTTCAGCACAATGTAACAACTTATATAATGTTCACGGAACATTCTTATAATGTTATAACTAGTTATCGCACGTTCCCATCATGTTGAGCGAAAACGTATGTAAGACTTCTTAGCTTCCTGTTTGTTGACCGGGTTCTCCACAGAAACTGAAACACTCATGTTTGGGTTAGAACCAGGAATGCTTAAAAGTAAACGCTACCTATCCTGTGCTGCGAATTGGTAGCTACGACCACATGGAGCTTATCAAGCCTCCGGAGATCCATTTGTTTTCACACCTCAGTGCGAGCTCCCAGTGCGGACCATGGACGGAGCCAGGGCTTTACGGAGCAGGGACTCTTCTCTCAGATGTGGGCCGCTGAGTAATGACCATCCATCCTTCATCACTCCTCTGCCTCTACACTCGCTGCGTATTAAAGACATGCAGTGGATTTATTGGTTGAAAAACCGCAGGGGCCCCACAAACACTTCAGCTGAAGGCCGTCTCTTGCAGCACGGCAGACTGGCGCTGGAACCTGCCGGCTGTCCCTCCGATGCCTCTCTTCCTCTCACACTCTCTCTAAAGTTCTCTCACTCCATCTCCCCTCTGTCTTTCTCCTAGGCTGAGATAAATTCCATCCACTTTCCCACTTTTAACCCGCGATCCATATATACCTGTCTTCATATCTCCGCATATCACTCGCACCAAAGCGCAACTGCTTCTGGCTCCAATCGAGACACTCTACAGCGTTTTTCTTTCCGTCCCCATGGACTGTAATCGCTTGGTATAGACTCTATGATGTCTAGAATGTAATCTGGAATTTATAGGAGAATTGATTTGGAGGAATTGTGGGATGTGGTAGCTCAGTGGTTAAGAGGTTGGGCTGGTGATCAGAAGATTGTAGGTTTGAGTCCAAGCGCTACCATGGCTGGGCCCCTGAGAATGGCCCTTAGCTGGAAAAAGGGCTAAAAAGAGATAAATGGACATCGCTCTGGATAAGGAATGTCAGAAATGTAAATGATAATCTCTAATGAAGTTCCGCTTGAGATCTTCAGTTAGATCTTTAGAACCTTCTGCTACCAGGTTACATCAGGGGTCTCCAACCTTTTTGAAACTTTAGAGCTACTTCTTGGGTAGCGATTAATGCGATGAGCTACCAGTTTGGTATTCACTTCTGAAATAACAAATTTGCTCCATTTACTTTTAATTATGTCATTATTTATAATTAATGTTTTTCATACTGTATATGTGAACACACTGATCATGTTAATCATTTCTCACAATAATTATCAGCGATGATCAAACAAGCTAGCAAACAGAGAAATCGCAATATGTTCTCGCTCCTATGAGACCGTATGCACAACGTTCGCTAACGTTCTGTAAAAGTTCAGACCAAACATTCACAATGTTGTTGGAACGTTATTATAACGTTATAACTAGTTAACGTACGTTCCCATCGTGTTGAGAGAAAACATTCTTAGAACAACGTTGTTGGAACGTTCCTTATGTTATGCTTATAAGTATTTGATGAATGATGTCATAACGTCGAGAGAAAACAACATTGTTGGAACGTTACGCAAACTGGACGTTTACACGTTTATGGAACGTTACATAGCAGAGCGTTACTACAACGTTCTCATTAACGCCAGTTTCTCCAGAAGCGCTACACGCTCTAGCTAACCCCAACTTCTTCATAATCTGGGATATGTGAAAACTACCCAATGTCCCTTGGAAATTATATACCCTAACCCTAACCTCCGGGATTATTAATGTATGATGAAATAAAGAAATAAAAAACATACAGTATCCCGAAACACGTCGCTGCTCTTTTAAGCTTTTAGGGAACCGACATAGAACAAACGCCAACATGTCGTTTTTATGGAACTGGAAGCTTGGCAGATGATTTGACGTGGGCTTGAATGTGGTTTGCGATTACGGCTTCCTCACTCCATATCCCATCTGCCCTCCACTCTTCATCCCCCAAACCCTGATGAAGACACTTTCTGCCCACGAGTCCAGAGCACATGGCGGGATCGTCTCAACAAACTTTATGTTGAATTCATTAAGCACATCTGTAATCTTTGTCTTATATGCCATGTCTTTAAAATATCATTCCGAGACGGTTCCTTAGACGTTCTGCTGATTGTTACAAGATCTATACACCATGCTTACACACACACACACACTTTCACATGGAAAAAATGCAGAAACGCTCCGGATTATTGCGTTACGGTTCTCTTGGCTCTCTTGTAGTTTTAAGAGATGTGATCTCATACCATTCTCTGTTTTCTGTTGTAAAGGAAACAATCTTTATTTTAAATTTCAGCTAATGAATTCTTAGTAAAGCAAGACAGACTTTTTTTTTTAAGGTATAGATCCCTGATATATATCATATCCAGTCTCCGCAAATGATTTTCCTTTATTTGTGTTTTTATATCAAATTTTTAAGATAAGGTTTCTGTGCTTGGCCTCGTAAATTTTTTTTGCTATCGGATGTTTTTAAGCCTTAATAATTTGAAAAAAATTATATTTGGCCAAGTGCAAACCTCACATTAATGGTTAGTGGTAGCTAGGCTGTAATTCTGTATGGTGGCGTAGCGGTAGCCAGCTAACATGGAACGTTTCCACAACCTTCGCTAACGTTCTTTAAGCAATGTTCTGACAAATAATGTTCACGGAACGTCCTTATAAGGTTATAACTAGTTAATCATCATGTCGAGAGAAAACGTTCTTAGAACAACATTCGTGGAACGTTGCTATAACGTCTATCGAAACTCTCGAAGCTTTCGTGGATCATAGACTCGTACGACTCTTTTTTTAAGGATCGCGTTTTCACAACTTTTGCGTTTAACGTTCTCTATAAGTTATCTAAACGTTCGGACAAAACGTCCTTAAGTAACGTTCATGGAACGTTCTTATAGCGTTATAACTAGTTAGCGGATGTTCTCATAGCACTGAGCGAAAACGTTCTTAGAACAACGTTGTTGTATGGAACGTTCCATATGACGTTATTTGTACTTGATGAACGATGTCGTAACGTCGAGAGAAACAATATGGATGGAACGTTACACATCGTTCCTATACCAGAACGTTTTCACAACATGAATGTGTTCGACCGGAGAGAGATTTTCAACCAGCAGAACAAAAATTGTTTTGGAAGATAAAAATCGCCTACGGTGCCTTTAAGGCTCTAAAACATCCGATAGCAAAACCACAGAAAGAGAAACTCTGACTGCACAAATCCTAAACGATCCACAGAAACAAAATGATTTGCTTTAGAGTTCTACATAGAACCTTCAAGCATCCGTGGAGACAAAATGCAAACAGCTGGATTCAGAAATCAGAAAGACAGACGGAATCTTTAACCTGGCTCCTCCCATAGAGCTCCTGCAAAGCCACTTGAGGATAGAGCATTGGAGAGTTAGGTCCATGTTTAAGTGCATGAATAATTCATAGACCACAAAGAAATGACAAAACCGTTCCCATAATGTGTTCTCGCTATCGTGAGGTTTCAGAGCTGCTGCATGATCTGATGGTCTGAATTTACCCTCTTGGAGCACGATTAGAGATTTAAACCTCTAATTCAGCTATTTCCCTAAAAGCGACTGCGCCGTTGTGACGTACTTGGTGTGAACCAGGGGTTAGTCAACAAAGAAGATCCTTATTAATTCCGTCTAGCCACCGTACATTAGTACGTGTGTGTGTGTGTGTGTGTAGACAACATGGCATCCAGCCATGGGATGGCTGAGATAATCCCGACTCATAATTATCACAGGCATCCATCAGAGCGCACATCCATCCATGTGCAGGCAGGTGGGAAGCACCCAGGCTGTAGTTCTGTCTCCAGGCTTGTGCTTTCTCTCCTTCCCTTTATCCGTCTATCTCTCTTTCTTACTCTCTCTCCTCCTTAACTACTTTTTTGAAGAAAAAAAAGAAGCCATCTGGGGGAGAAGAACCGTATTCGGTGCCAAAATTGGAATAAAAGAAATAGCAGGAACAAGGAAGCATTCGCTGGAGTGCTGGGATGGGATGACGGAGGTCTGTTCACCAGCTGCACCACCGAGTGTGGGACTGTTAGAACTGTTAGACTGTTAGTAGTTCTGTTAGAACATAAAACACCACAACAACATTTAGAGCGTTTTGTGTAAGGATCTATTTATTTTCTCAAACATTTATCCTCAGGAAAAGGTATATCATGGTTATGAGGGTTCATACAATCCCTACAAAAAACTACCCGGTGAACACTTTCATATTGTGAGAACGTTGTAGTAACGCTGCGATGTGTAACGTTCTGTAAACGTGTAAACGTCCAGTTTGCGTAACGTTCCAACAACATTGTTGTCACTGTCAACGTTATGACATCATTCATCAAGTATGAATAACGTCATAAAGAAAACGTTCCAACAACGTTGTTCTAAGAACGTTTTCTCTCAGATTTTATGAGAACGTTGTTGGAATGTTCCATGAACGTTATTTAAGAACGTTTTGTCCGAACGTTTAGACAACTTTTAAAGAACGTTAGCGAATGATTCCTGTTAGCTGAGCTACAAACTCTCAACAGAAAATCTGCCGGCCCTAACTGCAGGCGAGAACTATGTTAATAAAGGTGAGGCTCCGCCTACCAGGAACATACAAATTAGTAAAAAAAACCAATGCAGCATATTTCGTCACAACAGTACGTTACATGTCGATATTAGATATATCGTGATAAACTGATAATCAGTTTTCCCGATACTTCATCCCATTGTTACAAGACCGCCGTTAGTACGTCGCGCCGCGAATGCTAACAGGTAATGTTACTTGATTTGCTTTAGCTGGGTAGTATTTAAGACCTAATGTTGCCAATCCACTGACGTATCATTTTGTGTAGAAACCTGGGGACTCAAGAGTTAACTTGAGCTCAGGATTAAACCTGGGACCCTGCAGATGCGTACCAGCAACCTTAAGTTATTTATTTCAAAGCATATTATTCAGGAGCTCCAGTAAAACTTGCAGGAATTAGATTTCAGTGGATGTTTGAGAAACTAGAGAGGAACCCAGGTGGACTTCAAACGCTTTTTCATCCAAAGTTCTTTAAAGACACTCTGAGTTTGGCAGATGTTTTAAACTGGACTCAATTCAGTTCTGGAGATTGACAGACTTCTAGAACCCAGATGAAAACGACAGGAGAACCTATCAACCAGATCACTAGTCGACAGGTTTCTCGCTTTAACCGCCGATACCCTCAAAACACTCGACTAGTGAAGTGATTGAACATGTGTATGTTCTTGCCATGTTTTAAAAGACATCTAGCTGAGACCAGAAGTGTGCACAGGAATGGTAGAACTGGAGAACCTAATATAAAAACCGTACACTGGTCCGGGTGCTGGTGCTCATAATAAAGCTAATAGTTTATTATAATTCTGGAAACAGAACTGAATAAATTCATTCGAAAGAATTGCAGGCCAAGTGTGGACAAGTCCTAGATTAAATCTCTTACTGAGACTTTGGAGTATGACTGTAAAATCCAAATGGGAAGTGGTAGCTCAGTGGGTAAAGTGTTGGTTGGACTGCTGAACAGGAGATCGTAAATTCAATCCCGAGCACCACCAAGCTGCGACTGTTGGGCCCCTGAGCAAGTCCCTAAACCCTCAGCTGCACAATTGGATAAAATGTAAGTTTCTCTGGATATATGTGTATTTATATATATATAAATAAGGGCGTCTGCTAAATGTTAGAAATGTAAATGAAAAAGTTGATGCTGTTGATCTGGTTTAGGCCACACCCAAGTTTGGTTTCAATCTGAATCCAAATGGAGGCACTGAGGTGATCTTTGAGAAGCAGAACATCCTACAACCTAACTGTCAATTTCTTAAAGAATGAAAAGAAATATCATGGAGTCTCCTACATTCAATGCCTAATGCACTGACAGACGCAATTATATTATATACATTAGACGAGCAGCTACAGAAATCCTATCTCCGATGTCTGATCTCACTAATACTATCATATCTGATATCACTAATACTATCGTATCTGATCTCACTAACACAATCGTATCTGATCTCACTAATACTATCGTGTCTGATCTCACTAACACTATCGTGTCTGATCTCACTAATACTATCGTATCTGATCTCACTAACATTATCGTGTCTGATCTCACTAATACTATCGTATCTGATCTCACTAATACTATCGCGTCTGATCTCACTAACACTATCGTGTCTGATCTCACTAATACTATCGTATCCGATCTCACTAATACTATCGTGTCTGATCTCACTAATACTATCGTATCCGATCTCACTAATACTATTGCGTCTGATCTCACTAATACTATCGTGTCTGATCTCACTAATATTATCGTATCTGATCTCACTAACACTATCCTGTCTGATCTCACTAATACTATCGTATCTGATCTCACTAACACTATCGTGTCTGATCTCACTAATACTAGCGTATCTGATCTCACTAACACTATCGTATCTGAATGAACAAATTCCCACAGTCATGATACACACTCTAGTGCAAAACCTGCACAAGTCTGCCGATTATTATAGGAGGAAGTGTGAGAACACATCTGGAACAGGTTGATCAATAAACACAGATAGATATGACGGTTGATGTTTCAATGCCATTCCAGTATACCAGTGTCCTTATACTATATATCTGAGAATGACGACATCTTGACCTTCCTGTTCTTCCCTCAGCAAAAAAAAGTATACTTGTATTATATAATCTCAATATAATCATATATATAATTATACATAATCTCTCCATATATCCCACACCGTCTCCCACAGCAAAATGGCTATCAATCATATAGGAGATCAATTCAATCCTTTACGCTGGACGTTATGAGGACATCACCATCCTCAGTGTTAAAAACCATAATAAAGGAAGCGTGACCTTTCACCCTGCTTCCTGTTTTGGTCTCGCGTGACCGTGTGCAGTATGGAGTCGGAGCCATTTGTTTGTCAGACGTGCCTTAAACATACATCTGCTCCGCAAGCCTGCGTTCAGCGTTTTCTGTTCAACGTGAAGAAAAAACACACACAAAACTTCGATCTTATCACCGTGCACGAAACCCGAGCGCACATCAACGCTGCGCAAACCGAACCAGGCTCAGGGGGGTGTTCTGGCAACTCCAGATGTCCAGTTGTGTGACAGCATTCGATCCGAGTTTTCACAGTCAGCTGTCACTCATGATTATAATCTCCTGGTGGATTGCGTTACGGGGCGCTTAGGAGAAGCTAAAAATATCCTAAATACAACAGAGACTGGAAAAATACAACCTGGGAGCAGATTTTACTCAAATTAAAGGACTTTTTAGTTCAGTTAGGGTTAGGGTTAGGGTTAGGGTTAGGGTTAAGGTGTTTTTTTGGACCAACTAAAAAAATTAACAGATTGATAAAAAATATGAAGATTTTTTTTTACATTCTTGTGGTTATGTTAAATATATAAATGGATATACTTTAAAGTACAAGAACGTTCGGGACACATTTACACACACATTTACACACATTTACACACACATTTACACACATTTACACACACATTCACACACATTTACACACACATTCACACACACGTTTACATACATTTCCACACACATTTACACACACGTTTACATACATTTACACACACATTTACACACACTTACATACATTTACACACATTTACACACACATATACACACACTTACATACATTTACACACATTTACACACACATTTACACACATGTTTACATATACATTTACACACACACATTTACACACACATTTACACACACACATTTACATACACACATTTACACACACATTTACACACACATTTACATACACATATTTACACACACATTTACACACACATTTACATACACACATTTACACACACACATTTACATACACACATTTACACAGACATTTACATACATACATTCACATACACACATTTACACACACATTTACATACACATTTACACACACACATTTACACACACTTACACACACATTTACACACACATTTACATACTGTATTTTCCGGTGTATAAGGCGACCTGAGTATAAGATGACCCCCCTATTTTTCGGGTGAAAAATTGGGTTTTGTGCT
>JAOUQX010000003.1:663540-673881 GCA_028566295.1 Liobagrus marginatus
TGTGTGTGTGTGTGTGTGTGTGTGTGTGTGTGTGTGTGTGTGTGTGTGTGTGTGTGTGTGTGTGTGTGAATTCAATGTAATGTTTATTTATTTTGACTATTTGATAATGATTAATTAAATCAACCAACATAATGCATTTTATTTGAAGTTGATTTCATAAAATTCAGAGTTTAAATGTATATTAAAAGCAATTAGTTCACTCATTATTATGAGTGATTATTTTGAGCCACATAATGTACGGTATGTTTGAGTAAAACTTTTTAAAAGTATTTTTAAAAAGTGCACTTTAAGTGTGCAGTACACCTAAGTCCACTTAAATAGCCTTTAAATGTAATGTTCTTTAAAAGTTGTCGAAACGTTTGGGCAAAACATTCTTAAATAATGTTCATTGAACGTTCTTATAGCATTATAACTAGTTAACGTATGTTCTCATGATGTAGTGAGAACATTGTAGGAACGCTGTGATGCGTAACGTTCCATAAACGTGTAAACGTCCAGTTTGCGTAACGTTCCAACAACATTGTTTTCTCTCAACGTTATGACATCATTCATCAAATACGAATAACGTCATAAGAAACGTTCGAACAACATTGTTCTAAGAACGTTTTCTCTCGACATGATGAGAACGTACGTTAACTAGTTATAACGTTATAAGAACATCCCATGAACATTATTTAAGAACGTTTTGTCCGAACGTTTAGACAACTTTTAAAGAGCGTTATTGAAAGTTGTGGGTTAGGGTTCCGGGTTTGCTGGGTTGGACGCTCCACACGCAGTGAGGTGCTGGAACGCAGCCCCAGCTCTTGACCTTTAAACCTCACGTCATAAGACCCTCAGGATCCCTGTGGCTGTCCACTGACCGGGTCAGAGGTCATGGTGATGACAGCGGGCACCTTGCTGAGAAGACGGAGGCCTGTGGCAGAAACGTAACAGCGAGACGTTCTGCCTTCCAGCTCGCTGCAAACCTCCCAGATAGGAGCTGAGGATTAAACGACTGGCTGTGAAAACAGTGCCGAGGTCAGCGGCTGACCTTCAGGATCCCGCCGAGCTTTTATCCACTCAGGCCCAGTGACAGGACAAAGACCACTCCTGACACACCGCTGAGAACCTGCCCACTTCTTCACTGACTCGTTTTGTTCAGGACGTAAAGCGCACAGACGTTGCAGATGATCTACAGGGGATTTTATTAAGAGAATGAACTGATGAGTTTGGTAGAAGTACTCACCCAGCTAACATGGAACGTTCCTTACGTTCTTTAAAAGTTGTCTAAATGTTAGAACAAAACATTCGTAAATAATGTTCATGGAACGTTCTTATAACGTTATAACTAGTTAACGCTCGTTCTCGTGATATATGTACATATATATACTGTATGTCTATGTGCAGCATATAAATAGAGGGAGGGAGGAAATGATCGTGTAAAGTGCAGGTGCGATGCATTGTGTGCAACGTTCTTGTGTGAAGTTTGTAATATATGTAGAGTATATAGAATAAACATATATATATATATATACACACTATGTGCAAACGTGTACATATACATGTACATGCAATACATATACAGTGTACATATACATTTATGTGCAAATTCAAATTCAAACTTTTTTAATCACATACATGCAGTGAAATGTTTTTATCCCAGTTTACGAAGGCTGTGCTCAGAGCGCAGGGTCAGACAGAACGTGCGACACCCCTGGAGCAACTGAGGTTAAGGGCTTTCTCAAGGACCTAATGAAGGTAGATTCCCATGTGTGCATATACATGATGTGAAATGAGTGTGTATACATTATTTGCAATCTGTACATATATTTATGCCATA
This sequence comes from Liobagrus marginatus, assembly GCA_028566295.1. Classification (NCBI taxonomy): domain Eukaryota; kingdom Metazoa; phylum Chordata; class Actinopteri; order Siluriformes; family Amblycipitidae; genus Liobagrus; species Liobagrus marginatus. The sequence continues at coordinate 665,360 of JAOUQX010000003.1, forward strand.
TACATTTATTTGCAGTGTGTGCATATACGTTATGTGCAATGTGTGCATATACATTATGTGCAATGTGTGCATATACGTTATGTGCAATATGTGCATATACATTATGTGGAATGTGTGCATATACATTTATGTGCAGTGTGTGCATATACATTTATGTGCAATGCGTGTGCAAAAAGAGAGTCTTGTTGTCGTATGTGTGTGTGTGTGTTATGTAGAAGAGTTCAGGTTGAGGCCCCGGATAGCTTGCGAAAAGAAACTCTTCCTCATTCTCTCTGTATTTGCCTTCATGGAGCGTAAACGCTTCCCTGAATGTAACAGAGAGAACAGTCCGTTGTTGGGGTGGTTGAGGTCTTTCCCAATATTCCTGGCCCTGGTCAAGCATCGTTTATTATAGATGTAGTGCAGGTCAGGAAACTCAGTTCTTGATTGTTCTCTCCATTGCTGCCACGACTTCCGGGATATTGTATCTAATTAGCGGGCGTCAGGGAGTCAACACTTCCGGAAGAGTTGGGATGTCTGTTAGTATAGAGACAGCGCTGGTTAAAGTGCTAAATGACCGCCTCTGATCGTGGTTGTGTCTCCCTGCTGGTGTTACTTGACCTTATGCAGCCGTTGACACTAATGATCACACCGTTCTCACACCACAGCAGTAAAGCTCATATGAAAGTAGACACTCAGAACAATTCGTCGAGTTTTACTAGTAATTCTGTTCATCCGTCGACTACTAGGGGATGTATATTTATGGAAACATTTCAAGTAATTATCCTCAGATTAAACGCTGATATCAAATCCGGTTCTGTTCTCTGATTAAATATCTGCTTACGCAATTAATATCTGTGTAAGTTATTCAGCAAGGGACAAACAGACACACACTCACACAGACTCACACTGAAAGTGGGGCAAAGACCCAGCTAACAGGGAACGTTCCCACAACTTTCGCCAACGTTCTTTAAAATGTTCTTAAATAATGTTCATGGGATGTTCTTATAACGTTATAACTAGTTAACGTACGTTCTCATCATGTCGAGAAAAAACATTCTTAGAGCAACGTCGTTGGAACGTTCCTTATGACGTTATCCGTATTTGATGAATGATGTCATAAAGTTGAGAGAAAGCAATGTTGTTGGAACGTTACACAAACTGGACGTTTACACGTTTATGGAACGTTACACATCACAGTGTTACTAAAACGTTCTCACTACATGAATGTGTTCGCTGGGGGGTGGCATCATCATCATCATTAGAGATCATCATCATCATCATCAGAGATCATCATCAGCATCATCAGCATCATCATCATCAGAGATCATCATCATCAGAGATCATCATCAGCATCAGCATCATCATCATCATCATCATCATCATCATCATCAGAGATCATCATCATCAGCGATCATCATCATCATCAGAGATCATCATCATCATCATCATCACAGATCATTGATGTCATCATCATCATCATCATCATCATCAGAGATCTTTTTTCTGCTTTGGGGAAGTGGTAGGTCAGTTGCTAAGGTAATGAACTGCAGGTCAGAAGATCCTGGGTTCAAGGAGAGTGAGAGAGAGGGACAGGACGAGAAAGAGAGAGAGAGAGAAACTTTGAGAGAGAGAGAGAGAGAGAGAGAGAGAGAGAGAGAGAGAGAAACTAGTTTGTAGTATAGTGTATTGCATTGTTTGCTGATTAAATAAAGTATTTAAAACTAATTAATTTGCTCCAACTGTTGTTGTCTCGTTTATTGGTCGATCTCTAATATTTGCATATACACAGTAAAAGCAAACGTTCGGACATTTAAATGACCAGTTTCCTTATCCAGCGCGACGTACATTTATCTTATTTATACGTCTGAGCTGTAAAGGGTTAAGGGGCCGTGCTCAGGGGCCCAGCAGTGGCAGCCATGATGTTCCAGTCAGCAGTCCAACACCATAACCACTGAACTAATGCTTCCTCCATGGAAATCTTACCATGTCCTAGCAACTACACGATAAAGGAACTTATTCCGCAGTTCAATCAGGAGAATTGAAATATTAAGGAAATGAACGTGACTCAGGTGTCAGACAGGAGCCTCGGCCGCTCTAATCAGCGACGTTTATAAAAAAACCCAGAGAAGTCTGATTGAGTCGTAACTAATTCCCTCCGTAACGGTTTCCATATGGCGGCCTGATTAAAAAGAAGACAAGACCCTCTCTACACTTAGTGCTGAATATTAAACCTCAGCTCTGAAAATAAAAATTAGATTCAATTAATTTTCTCGAACAGATGCTAAAGAAGCGTTTTATTGTTTTATCAAATGGATATTTCATGTTTTACTGTAATACATTCTGTATTTATTTATTTATCGGGTTGTTTATTCGGACGTGTAGCTCAATCACTTTGTGGTGAAATGCAAAAGAACAGAAACATCATGAGATTGTCTTGAGGTTTACGAAAACGCTCGAAATGACCTCGTTAATTCCAAACCAACCCATTTTCCATTCAGCAGAAGTGTTCTGGGTTCTTCAGAGCAAGGAACGTGCAGACGGCAGTAACACGTCTGTTCTGCTTGAACCGTTTCGAACAAATTCAAGCTGTCAGTCCGAATTCGGTTGTCGTGTTTTTCCTTTAATGCCTTAAATCATGGAAAATCGGGAAAAAGCACGGTTTTCGCTCCAAGCAACGGCGATATCATCATGTACACACACTTTTCCTCAGCAGGTTCTTGGTATAAATGGTTCTACGTGGAACATGCTCTGATTACTCAATCCTCTGCTTTAGGGATCTACATAGACGATTTTAAAAAGAAAAACAAACAATAAATAACTGCCCTGGTGCATGTCATATCCTGTTGCCACACATAGTCACAGTTAAATTTCCCACGCTATTTAAAAGTCAGATGTTTATTAGTAAGGCACTTACACACAGCCTTGGCTCCTGGATGGTTTTGAATCATTACCTTAAACTTAAAATATAAATAAGACAAATTTAAAGTCTCATTTTTATATCTCTATAATAAAGGTTAAGCTAATGATTGAAAATAATTTACAAATTGAAACATTTATAACACAGTATTCAATGTGTTTTTGACCGGAATTTGACTATTGTTCTCTTTCTCAATCTTCAATCATGAACGTCTATAAACTCATGTATGTGGAAGAGGGCAGACAGCGAGTTTCCAACTGGCCTCTACATGGACTCTTCTTCTTGTTCATAACAAAGGACAAAATAAAATAAACAAACAAATAAAAAAATAAATAAACAAACAAACAATAAAAAATAACAATAACAATAATAATAATAATACCCCGGTGCATGATGTCATTTCCTGTTGGCGCACATATTCACATGCTGTAAGTCGAGTGTTTATTAGCTACTGTCACGGCCAAGAGCATGTCTGCACTGAGTTTATTATGTTTTGTGTTAATGTTCTGTTTCACATGCTCTTTGTGCTTATGTTCATTAGTCCGCGGTCTCTGTCACACCTGTGTTCACTCTATGTTTAGTTCATCAAGCCTTAGTTAAACACGTGCACCTGTGTGTATTTTATGTTGATCATGTGTTGCGTTTAGGTCCAATTATGTTTTGTATAAAGGGTCATGCGTTGAGCTTGCTCAACACTGATCATTAGTAGTAGTAGTAGTAGTAGTAGTTTGAGTACCTCAATGGAGGAAGGGTGTTTTGGTGTACTGTGGACAACAATAAAAGAATATGCCTGTCAAGCCTGCGCCTGTGCTGAATTTGTACCGCGGTTCCAGACTCGCGATTAGAAGTGAGCCTTTCAACGCGAGAGCATCCTTACAGCTACTCTCTGGTCCAATGAGCTGACAAGTCATTTTGAAAAACGCACCTGATTGGCTGCATGAGACGAGCTGCTACAGATGGCTTATGTTTGGAAAGCGTAGAAAATAAAGTAGCGTTAAACCCCATGTAAACCATGCTTTCGTTTTCCTAAACAACCTTTCCATTGTTCTTTTGTTAATAGGAACTTTATCAGGGTTCTGGGTCACAGTGCAAAGGTCAACGACCCCTGAACCCTACCTCTAAGTGCGCATTTTACAGTACATAAATGGCATATAATAAAAAAAATCTAAAATCAGAAAAAGCAAAGTGCAACTGAGTTAAAGTCAGACATAAAGATCTTGCTGTAAAGAAACCGTAGATGAAGCAGGACGCCTGGGAATAACCACGAGAAAGCATTCAGCTACCAATTAGCCGTCCTTGAAAGCAAATCTGTTTTTTTTCCAGGACATTTTTAAGCTTCTTTTTCTTTTTTTCTCCTCTAAACCAAAACCTTGTCCTTTAGTTCCCCCCTCACTTTACTCAACTTGAGAAACTTCGAGCTCCTGGTCACAATTCTGTTTGGATGTAGACGCATGTAGTCACGACATCATCTATAAACACACACTCTGATGTCACCCAGATGAGGATGGGGTCCTTCAAGCCTGGTTCCTCTCAGGGTTTGCTTCTTAATATCATCCCAAGGAGTTTTTCCCTCACCACCGTTACCTCGGGGTCGCTCCTTTGGGATAAATATTAATTTCATTTTCAAATTTGTCATTTTTAACTCTTTAAGATCTACCGGAGCGAGTCTTAAGTGTTTTAAGAGTCACTACACACTGAAATCAAAGTGGTAGCCCAATACACTGCAGGAATTTTTCTATGGCAGGTCTTAAAGGGTTAATCAGATTTTTTTTTCTTGTATTTACGGTAAAGCTGCTAAGAGATTGTGTCTATTGCTAAAAGTATTTTTGGAAATGAAGTTGAATTGAATTAAATCATATCTGCCATTGATTCCTGCATTTTAGGCAAAGATGGCAAAAGTACACACATCCTTGACTGCAGTAGAAGTACAGATACTCATGTTTAAAACGGTAAAAGTTAAAGTACTGACTACGCTTTATTACTCGCATTAACGTAAAGAAGTTTGAGCTCAGACATACTAAAGTAAAAAGTAGTCATTACTAAACTGTACCTATTAAAGTGTCACGCTGGTAACCGGACCTTACATCATATTAAGGTTGATTATTGTTCTCACTGTCAATCACATCTGATCACCTGCCAATCATGAACGTCTATAAACTCATGTATGCAGAAGAGGGTAGACAGTGAGTTTCTTATTCTTGTTCATAACAAAGGATAAAATAAAACAAACAAACAAACAAATAAATATTATTAACCTCCTACAACCTGGCATCCACCAGTAATATCCAGTAATATTTAACCCTTTCACTGCTAAGTGTAAAATATTCTATCCGTCCAACTGAGTGAGTTTATTAAGGCGACCAATATAATAAAACTTTTACGCTAGTGGATTTCATGGCGACACGTCATTCTGGTCACATGACACCGCAGCCACAATAACAACATAAGACAGATGTATACAGCCATGGGGAGCCATCAGTCATGTTTACATCGCCGACTCGCTCTATCTCCTCCACCGTAGCCGTTTATGTTACGTTGCTTTCTGCTTTGGTAGTTGTTAGCATCATAAACTAGCTGTATACGTTTACGGTGCGGGATCGCCAGAAAAACACCCACGCTACCTTTAAAAAGTTGCAATGACAAGAAATAATATCAATCATGTGACCAAACATGTTAAAGCTAAAGTAACACGCCTGGTTTAAACATGTAAGAAGTAGAAGGTACAGATGTTTGTGTACATATCTAGCGATTAAAGTAAAAAGTGGTCAGAAAATTAGGGTCAGGGTTAGACTTAAAAACAACGACTCATGTCACCTAATGGGATCTGCAACGTAGCAGCTGCTCTCCAATCACATGCTGGAAGTGCGACGACTGCAGCACCCAAAAAACCCCTCCACATCGGACATCTGGCTTTTCCCAGCGGAATAAAGAAAGAGAGAAAAAAAGGAAATTGTTGGACATTTGTGTAATTTATTCCGAATACATTACCGTTAAAATTGCAGTCTGTAAGCCATTTACACAAAATTAGCAAAGAGAACGCTTTTACATGACGCTGGCTTCCTTTAGTCTAAAAAGAAATTTCATCTTCAGTCTATACAAATTAAAAATAACTGTCTAGGAAAACGATGCTCTTATAAATCACACTGTTCACTTTTCTTTTATAAAGTTGAAAAATTTCCATAATGCCACATTAAAATATGAACCTTAAAATACATATATTTTCTCTCATTCGCCTTCTCTCTCTCTCTCTCTTTCTCTTTCTCTCTCATTCATGCACTCTCCATCTCACTCTGTTTCTCTCTCTCTCATTCGCTCTCTCTATCGTACTCTCTCTTTCTTTCTTGCTCTCTTGTACTTTCATTCGCTTTCTCTCACTATCTTACTTCTCTCCCTCTCTTTTTTCTCCCATTCGCTCTCTCTCCATCTTACTCACTCTCTAATTTTTTCTATTCTTCGCTCTGTCTCTCTATCTCTCTCTCTTTCTTTCTTGCTCTCTTGTACTTTCATTCGCTTTCTCTCACTATCTTACTTCTCTCCCTCTCTTTTTTCTCTCATTCGCTCTCTCTCCATCTTACTCACTCTCTAATTTTTTCTATTCTTCGCTCTGTCTCTCTATCTCTCTCTCACTCTCTCTTTTTTTCTCTCATTCGCTCGCTCTCTATCTCACTCTTTCTCTTTTCTCTTTCTTATTTCCTCTCTCTCTCACTATCTCACTGTCTCTCTCTTTCGCTTTCTCTCTCTCTTTCTGTCTCTCTCTCTCTCTCTCTCTCTCTCTTTCAGTGTGTGCTGTGAATCTGATGAAGTGGGAAAATTCACTCGATTGATCACATCACTAAAGGAGATCCTTAGATCAACACCAGACCCATAAACAACTCACATATGGGACGCGTTTTCACAAATCCGAATAAACTTTCATGTCCGGATTAAGGAGGATGAGGATGTGAGGCGACGCCGCGGCCCACCGACGAGATCTCTGAGGAGGAGCCGCGAGCCGTGAGTGATAAACGGTGCGATAACATCATAATATCATCGCCACTTCATCTGCGTTTATAGACGACGTAAAAATGTGGCACTGCGTTTGGAATTTTACCCAAAAGTCTTCTTTGATGTGATGATTTTTTTTTCAGCGGATGAAACGAGATCGACGCTTCGTCTCGCTATGATGAAGAACATGGGACTCGTTTCGATTACCGTTGAAATGATGAACAGTGTGTTGGTTGTGTGAACGGATGTGTTCCGGTTCCTGGCTGTTAAAGTCGTGTTTGTGTTTAAGAGCCGCCGTAAATAAAGGAAGCGCTGTTGATTCTGTTCTTTATTAAATTAGAGATCAGGAAAAACGCCGGCTTCCTCTTTCAGTTTGATTCGATCAGCAAATCTGCTGACGCTCCTTTTTTCAGAACAATGGAAAGTGTTTAAAGAGCTTTATTCTCACCCAGATCTTCTTCAGGAAGTTCCCATCCTCCTTATCCTCCTCCACTTTCTTCTTCTTCTCCTTCTTACTCACTTTTCTACTCTGGTATCTCCTCTTTCGCCCCTCTCTCCTCCTACATTTCATTTTTCTTGTTCTACTCTTTCCCCTCTTCCTCTTCCTCCTCCTCCCACCAATTTCCTTCCTTGCCTTTTCCCTTCATCCTCCTCTTTCTTCTCATTTTTCTACTTTGGTGTCTCCTCTTTCTCCTCTCCTTTAATTTTCCTTCTTCTACTCTTCCCAGTCTTTCTACTCCTTCTCCACCTCCTACTACTCCTTTTCCTCTTCATCCTCCTCCTTTTTCTGCTCCTTTTTCTATTCTCTCCCACTTCTCAATTTTATATTATTTTTTCTCCTCTTCCCCATCTTTCTCCTCTGTCTCTTTCTCCTACTACTATTACTTTCCTCCTCCTTTTTTCCTTCTTCATCATCCTTTTTCTCCTCTGTCTATTTTTTCTTTTTCTCCTCTTCCCCCTCTTTCTACACTGCCTTCACTTCTTCCTTCTTCTCCGCCTCCTCCTAAAATCATATTTAGAATGTTGCTTGGACAAAAGCAGCACAAAATAACACATCCTAATAACACATCCTAATAACACATCCTAATAACACATCCTAATAACACATCCTAATAACACATCCTAATACCATATCCTAATAGGATTTTCAATATCAATTTCATGCAAATGAGCGATGACGCTGAAATCTGACATTTCTTTACGAGTTCCTCATTTCACAATCTTATAAACATTTAATCCGGTTTAATTGCATCCTGTTCTATGCGGCTGGTCAAGAAATGTCTACAAAAATATTAAAATTAAAATAAAGCTAGCACAGTTAAGACGTTTCGCTAATCTGGTCATTTGATATGACAGGCCACACCCGCAAGATATAACAACAAGGATGACCAATGATATATAATACAGTGCTACCTTGGTATAAGAACGCCCCGGAATACGTAAAATTGAGTTTACAAATTCCAGCTCGTCAAAAAATGTGCTTTTGTATGCTAAGAAATTTCAATATACGTACCTAACAGCGGCCCAAACCCCGTCTCATCTGAGATCCGCCGGAGTTCTACACTGTTCACTTCCTGTTTACGCTGCGAGCGTAGCACCTCACTTCCGGGTTTGAAGTATCGTTCATTCACAGATCAGA
>JAOUQX010000003.1:825966-837153 GCA_028566295.1 Liobagrus marginatus
TTGGGTCCTTGAGCAAGACCCTTAACCTCACTTGCTCCAGGGGCGCCGCTCGTTCTGGCTGACCCTGCACTCTGACCACAGCGTTCAAATTTGTGTGCTGGGATATGCGGAATTGCGGAGTTTCACTGTATGTTGTACTGTATGATGTGCATGTGACCAATAAACTGAACTTTACTGTGTCAGACTAATGCTGTTAAGGTGCTCAGTTGTTGATTGGAAAGATCCAAGTTGAAGCCACATAACCGCTTATCTGCCACTGTAGGGCCCTTGAGCAAGGCCCTAAACACACCTCCTACTCCACGGGCGCCGCTTCAGGGCTGAGCCTGCGCTCTGACCCCAGCTTCCTACCCTACACTGGAATATGCGAATAAACAAATTTCACTGTGCTGTAATGTATATTTGACAAGATAAACACTTACTGGTCCACTGGTTAAAAAAGACACACTGATGGGGTGTGCTGGTAAGATGCCCTCAAATGTTTGGCCAATATCCCAAAATATATTTCCTGTTATTTAAATTATTTATGTTGTACATTTTCAATGTAATATTTTGGTCCATTTAATAATAATAAAAAAAAACTTTACTTTGATAAGCATATTAAATGTTCTATATAAATATAGTTTGTATCACTGGTTTATGTTATGGGTTATTATCAGAATAACACGAGAAAAGTTTTGTTAACCAAATTGTAATATATAACATGTACAATAAAGATATGTAAATGAGCCAAAATCGAGATGTATTATACAGAATGATACTATTTCTACTAAATTGTTTAGTTTGACTCAATTAGTTGCTGATATTTGTATAAATGCTACAGATAAAGCAAAAACACGGGTGCCCAAAAGTCACCTTTAATGAATCTCTAAAGAAGTGCCACAATTTGACAGGGTAACGTCATCACTGCCTGCCACGAGGTGAGGTGCAGACCGGAGCACAACCCATGCGAAGCGGCAAAGCCCTCCGCCGAATGTACACGTAGCGGAATGTTATAAATGCAGCAAGGTTGCGAAATTTTGTTAGAGACTTAATATCTTTTATTAAGCACTAAAAATGATAAAACTCAAAATATTGCGTGGATGTACACTGCGATAATAATGTTCTAAGTGTTTAAAAGAAGGATAGTTATGCGCGAGACAGGTGGCTGTTACAGCTGGTTACTTTAACAAGACAAATTATTCAATAAGGCGGTATGTCCGTCAAAAACGTTCTTTCTTGTGTCGTCGATATGTGTGAAAAATAATGTTCATAGTCAGTAAACAATGATGAAAAACACTTTAATGCACTGTCAAAATCACTCGAAGTTTATGGGAAACACTGTAACCTTCCGCGCTTACTAAGAAGTGCTGAGGCTAGGGCCGCCGCCATTTTGAATGTCTGGTTTTTTCCTTCCTCCTTCGCATATATAGAGAAGAATCCGGTTGTTTCCTGGTGTCTTTACGGCTGGTGAGTATAGAATCTCGATATGTAAGCAGGAATCAGCATGATATTTTGCGATTGTGCTTGGTTAGCTGCGTTGAAACTGCTGTAAACTGCTGCTTTTAAAAGGTTTAAGGTGCATAAGGGGTCGGGAAGTGAAGCAGGCTAGCTACCTAGGTCGTTAGCAAGTTATGCTAGCGGCAATTAGCAACCAAGTAGCATAGCCTAGCATTTTAACTGCATCGCGAATCCTGTGCTGTCATTCAGACTTTTGCTAGGAAGCTAATTTTATTACTGCTAGGCTGCATAGAATTGGCTTACTAACATTCTGGCTAGCTAGCTAGCGTAAATAGAGATGTAGACATAGATATTTACATAGAGAAAAAATCCAGCTTTTCCATGGATGCCAACACAAAACATGACATTAATTCATTCATTCATTCGTTTAACTAGTTCACGATGTTAGCTAGTAATAATCATGTAAGTCATGTCAAAGGCCTGCTTGGTCTCTACTATCCAAGAGCTAATAAGAGAAACCGCAGGAACGAGTTAGCTCTCTATCATTTTAGCTCCGTGCACATAAACAACTCGCAGGAAGTGAAGTGTTAATTCTGTTAAATGAAAGTTATCATGACTACAGGGAACCCAAAAGGAGCTTTTTAACAGCTATACTGTCATGTATTATGTATTATTATACTCCATCATTATCATCAAGTTCTTTAAGCTTATTAAATGAGATCCAAACAGACAGAAATATATAAAAATACCGGAAGTCAGGCTAATGTAATATTTGCTTATATTGGACATTTGCAAAAAAACACAGACAAACAAACCAACAGGTTGTAGACATGCTTTTCGACGCAGGATTGGTAGTGTAACATAATCCTGTCTTTAAACTTATGTAGTCTGTTCCAGCTTTAGTTTTAAGCATTTTCCTACATTACCCACAATGCCGTGTGGTTAACCCTCTAGGTGCAGCTGTGTTGAGATCTTACCGTCGGTTGACTTTTTAAAATTATTTATTTATTTAAATCGATTGATTCAGTGGCGCTTTAGTGTTTTCTCTGTAATTCAAAACCATCAGCAGCCAAAGCACAGACTTTGACATCAACTAGTACATCTGGTGATTTTGTAGGTTACTTACGAGCTGCGGCAGGCAGCTGCATTGCATTCTGGGACTTGGAGTCTGGCGTATAAAAAAGTATGCAAGAAAGAGTGTTTGGTTAAGGAGCTGACTACAGCACCTCGTTAATATGATTGTGCGATTGACCTATTTAATGGCGTCATTGTGACCTTAATGTGCAAAAAAATAATTATTCTCAAGGCAATAATAAAAACTAAGCATCAACCACAAATCAAAAACCTTGTTATTGCTTTTTCAGGCTGTAATGTGATGGTGGTGGTTTGTGTTATTTATCTAAACCCCTTTCAGTTTCCGTGTGCGTGTGCGATCCTGTTACACAAAGTACTATGGAAGTAAAAGAGAATGACCGGAAGCTACTACAGCTCAAACTTATTCTTCCAGAACGCACACTTTCGGGTGTTTTAATCTCTATTAACCACTACCCATAATCCTCTGTTGAGTTGTTGTCATTGCCTTAGCCAGGTATTGTAACAGTTGCTACATCAGATTTCCTGGTGTGCTGAATGAAAAAGGAAGCTTTTTAGAATAGAGTCGAATTAATATGAAGCGATGACGAAAACAACGAAACCAATATATTCAGGAATAACTTGGTTTATATGAAATTAAGTATCGCTAAGAACAGAAATTAAAATGAATGAAAACAAAGTACATTGGTGGAACTAAGAATGATGATTTGTCATTAAGAATTAATTTATGATTGTTATAGCTGGGAAAAGGTGACCGTGATCGATCATAGGGAATTAAAGTGTTGAAGCAGTTGCTTGTTGAGAACGTTTGTCATTACTCCTTGTATTTGGTGAAACATGCTGCTAAGCAATTAGGCAGCGATTGGGGAGCAAAAGGTGATGTGATACAGTTTTTTTGGCTAATTGCCGGTCAGATAAATAGCTGGAGCGATCGCTGGTTGGGAACAATTAAAAAGTCTTTTTTTTTTTTTTTTTCCTTCAAATTTTTTAAAGTCAGTTTGTTCAGGGTTTTGTTACATTGCAAATGCAGCTATTAAGGAAAATAAAAGGCAGTTTAATATTGTAGCTACATTGCAAATTTGACCAGTCATTGTTACGGCCCGCCCAAAACATGAGCAGTACATCCCAAACGTACTTCTTTGTTTCTTATTTAAAAGAAGATACAGGCGCATGCAACGCTGACATCTCCCAAGGGTGTGTTGTGTTCCGGAGAGGTTTTAACAGCTGCTTAAAAAGTTTATCGAATATCATAGGAAAAACAGAAGTCAACATTTATAGTATTACGGTTGCCAAGTTGGTGACACTGTTCAAGGTAACTGTGTGCAAAAAAAAAGTAAATCAAATGAGCTGCACTACTTGTAAGCCCCATCCACATACATGCATTCATACACACGTGTACCAGCATCACAATGTATTTGACGTAAAAACAGATTCGTCTGATTCGACCTTGATGTTGTTTGAGTTCCTTTAGCACCACAAAGTTTCACCGATTTGGAGAACGTGCTGGGAAAGGTTATTTATTTAAAACATTTTTTTATTTATCTCAAAGCCCTACATTTTTCTCTTCACTTTTGAACAGCGTCACAATTTTAAACACACCCCCAACATTTTGGCTTGTTCCCTGCTCTACATCGCCACAGACAAGCACACCTTTGTTTAACTTTCAGTCACTTTCAGATACACCGTAGGATTTAAAGCAGTCTTTAATTCCGTGACAGTATTTAAAGGTAACCTTCCTGTGCCTGTTTAGTTTGAGGGTGTCTGGATCGTTTATCAGGGCTCTCCCAGGTCAGGGCCTCATTAAAAATGAGGCGATAAATCAGTGTTGAATTTGACTGATTTTCCCGGAAGTAAAGCAACATGCCACGCCCCATTTCTGATTCATTATCGCTTTTTTGTTGTCCGACTTGGATTGGGATTCTCTTCTGTTTACTTATGAAAAAGGACAGTGAGGTTGCTGAGATTTTCGTTCATGTCCGGCGAGTCAGGTGCCATGTAAAAAGGGCATGGTTTATTGAACTGAGATTTGTCATAATTCATACACGTCTTTAATTTGATCCACATTACACAAGGTGAAGAATTTAAGGCTGCGTCCCAAGCGACGTAATTATCGGAGATTAATATTAAGTATTAAGTATGACTCGATGTCGCGGGTGTATAGAATGTTTGTTAGCTCACAGACTGAAGTGTCATGGGGAAAAAAAAAGGTATTCATCTCATTAGTGTCCAGATAAATTGAGTTCTAGAAATGTTCTTTTTTTATGGTATCGTTTTAGGCGTACGACTTTCTCACATGTTCTCGTTGATAAACGGCATTTTTATTCATTTATTTTACTTATTTTTTACATCTTTGGGTAAATTTTTTTGACACTGCGCTAAGGATTGTGCACTTAAACAAATAAAAGCTCTATAGCTTCAATAGTGGGCGGGCCACTGTCATTGACAGCCATTCAGGCGCAAGAGAATCGGAGTCAACAAATGAAATTTGGAGTCTGTGGTGTTTTTAAAAAAATTATTTATTCGTTTTTGATGGTTCAGCACATCAGACACCCGGATGTATTTGCAAGGTGTTGGATCAGACCTGTGCATCGTCTTTAGCTGTAAGCTCTTTTTCCCACAAACATCCACGCTCTAGTTGGATGTTACAGAACGTGCATCCCTCTGGGATTCCTCTGCAACTTTTTCCCCTACTTCGTCACCATGTTGCTAGGCTCATCCTCCCGGTGACTTGGCCTTTAATCCTATAGAGGGACGAGAAGTAAAGGTGCTCAGGTGAACGGTGGCGACTGATTATTGCCCTGCACCTACATCACTCTGATCTCTTAACATTGTAAAAACGTTCTGATGTCATCCATAAAGCAGCTTTTTTTTGGTTGTTAACGTATCGTTCGGAGAAGCCACTTTCGGTAGATGAGACCCATGAGGGAGTGTTGCCGCTTTGAGTCACCGGCTCACGATAATGTCTCTGTAGTGAATGTTAGTGTTTCTAAGAAACACCTTCAGTTCAGGAAGTAGATGCACTCTCATCTCGCTCTCGCATAATGCATAGCATATCCTATTTGCTTTTTGTCTACTTCTTTCTGTCTTATTTTCTTTCAATTCAATCTAACAATTTCTTTGTTCCCTTCTCTCTCTCTCTCTCTCTCTCTCTCACACACCGTTTGCTGTTTTATCCCCCTTTCCCTTTTTTCCCCTCTTACTTTTTCTTGTAATCTGTTTGCTCACTTTCTTTCAATTTCCTTTGTCTTGTCTGTCTGTTTTCTTTTTTTCCTACTTTCTTTCCTTCTCCTTTTCCCAATTATTTGTCTTTCTTTCCCACTGTTTTTTCTTTCTGTCTCTGTTTGCTCTGTGTGATTGAAGAAAACCAGACTTATCTGCGCTTGATCAGTAACCTGAATTCTTTCTTTCTTCCTGCACTTCTTGCAGTTATACTTTTTGCCTTTTTTTTACCCTCCGTAGTTTCCTTATTTCATGGGCTCTTATCTTTTTACGCTTAACTCAGAGGAACATGATGCTTTGACTATTAGGACGTTTCTCATAAAGGCGGTATTCTTTTCTAGAGCATTTTGAAGACTTATGAAAAGGCGAGAAACACATGGAACTTTGACCTGCTTAAAATCTCTCACTTGTACTTTTGACTTACTTCATGGTCCGATTGGTCATATGAGTGTGTTTATTTAAAGTTTAAGTAAATAGAAAATTATTTAGTTTCACTACTAGTATTCATAAACCAACCCAATTCCACCAAGCAGTTTAAACAAGAACTAGTCAAAAAAGTTTGCACGTTGGATTCGAGCTGGTTTACACCCATTACTACGATTTTCAAATGCTAATTTTGGTCTCTTGACATGAGTAGATTTGATTAGCAGCCGAGAGTGAACATACTTCATGCCATCGTCAGAGACTAACGTTTACAAGCATCGTGCATTTATCAAAGATTTTTTTAGCTGTTTTTTTGTGACCAGGCAGTCTGATAAACGTCTTTATTCATCACGTAATCACAATATCTTCCCTTTCTGCCTGTAGCAGCTTAAGTAGATGCTTTGTGCTGGCAAAAAGTGCAATTCTTTTTCTGTGACGGCAAGCCGTAAAAAGCTCATGCAGTCGTAGGCTGAAGGATTCAACTTCGAGGACTGTGACGCCAGCTCAATTAACACACTTTCTCCCTGTGGGCTTCGGTGTAATCGAAGCACGTGACATTTTTAGCCTTAATCTCTTCATTCATTCAAATTCACTGAAAACTGTTTGAAAACCTGTAAAAGCTTGAAGTAACGTGCAGAGTGATGAAGTGCAGCTACTATATCGTTATCTACAATTTAACTTCTAATGCTATTTAGCTAGATCACGCTAATTGCCAGCGATCTCAATGTCAACTTGTGCCGACTGTTGTTGGCGACTGTAAATGCTAACGATCCACAGCGAGATCGCTAAAATACTAACTGGTCTAGATCTAGGTAGATTAACGACAAAGTTGGCTAAAGTTTAAACGAGTTTACAGTTAATTGACTAAGATGTACATGTTTAGATAACTTGTACATTGGTCCCTATTTTGCTAGCTGTTGTCTTTTTGTTTTTTTAAACGGCTCTCAATGTTTTTCGTTTTTTTTTAAGGGACGTCCCCTGTATTTATTTTCCCCCGCAGCGTTGCACTTCAGGACACACACCAAGCTCAAAAAAAGCTCAAAAGGAATTCTAAGTTGAAAGGTGTCAACCAGTGCTAGTTGATGATGCTTCTCTTGTTCAAGCTAGTTTATAGCGACACTTATTATCAAAGCATTTTGCTGAGATTGTGAAGAAGAAAAACACCAGACAGAAATGAAAAGTCCCGTGAACGTCTACTGGAAGTTTTATTAAGTAAAGTAATAATGTCATGTTATAGCGTAACTCATTGTTTACAAATTAGCGCATTATAATGATCTAATGGCATATGTCATCACGTTGTCGACACCACTGTTCTGATTGTCCCAGATCTAATAGATTCTGGAGAATAATCAGCGATTTGCTGATTAACAAGAACTCATTTGAGAAAATGTCAAGTTCGATGCCCAATGTGTCACGTTTGCAGAAAACAGGCACAGCGAGTCATTTCATCTGAGTCAGCGCCGAGTCGGACACCTTCCTGCTTCTGTGCCACAACGCACTTCTATAACTTGAACCCAAACCCGCTGAGTCTAGGCATGTTCATTTAGCATCAGTGTCTGTGCGTCCCTTATTTATTTAATTTATTTGTCAATCTATAGACTTTAATGCCAAATGAATCTGAGTTTTATTCTCAGACTTCTGTGTATTCTGCCTGCTGACATCAAGACGCAGGAGCTTCATATCGTGTAGAAGCAGGTCACCGGCGGTTCCCAGCCTATCAGCCGAGTAGGATGTAATCCAAGTGCTATGCTTGGGCTCCCTTAATTTTTAATCACACTGAAACCTTAGCTTTCGTCTTTAAAGGCTCGTGAACAAGGAATGGAATTTCACGTGCAGAGTCACCAACGCCGCTCTGTTTTTTGTACGCCTATTGGCTAATAGGTTGCATGACGAATGGCTGCAATTTATTTGAATGAAAAAAAAAACTTGCCAGATGTAAACGGTGACGAAGTAAATGATTGTTCCCCAAGTAGTATGCGTGCTCCAATTTACCAGATTTTAAATGCTGTAGAAACGGGAGCATGCGCACACCATAGCGCTTTTCCTTCCTAGGTATCAATCGATGTTCCGTCCCGGTAACTGATTTGATCGGAAACAAATACATGCATAATGTGCGTAAATATTCCGCATCACCTAAGCAAGAAAAAATAACATTAGATGTCACCTGTGTCTAGTATTAGAATTTACCGTAAATGAATGGCGTTATCGTTATCCTCGGTAACAAACGTTCGATATAAAGTGTAAACAAAACATAAATACAAGAAATATAAATGTTTATTTGCTTTCTGACAGACATTTGAATCGTCCAGTTTCCTAATCATCACGATAGTGTAGATCAATCCTGGTACCATCATAGCTAAATGCTAGTTCAGCGAGAATGCCTGGAGCTTTTAAAGTTAAGTTTATTGGTCACATGCACATCATACAGTACAACATACAGTGGAATTCTTTGATTCCGCATATCCCAGCATACAATTACTCGGTCGAGCGGGTGTCTGACTGACGTGTAGCGCGACCAATCACGGTTCATTATGTTGAGCAGTATGTTTGGTAACCCTTTCAAAACAAATAGCAGATTGTTCGTTTGGGAAAGTCACGCTAATGACTTGCGCATCATTTGTCAAATCCAGAATTTAGCCGCTCCTTATGAGAGTTTGTTATAACAGTCCTAAAAATGATTACCATGCTTCGGTTTTGTTTTTATGCATCGGCTTTTGGGTGTGGCACCTAAACGCTGTGACTGTTATGCATCTAATAATTTAGCTGGTTTGGTTCAAAACACTTTTAAATGGCAGCACGTTTTCTTGTCCTGACGCATAAACAATGGCACTTTATAACCAAACAAAACCGCAGTGATGGTAACTCGTGTTCCTTTAGCTCTTTTGTCTGGCTTGCTTTCCATTTATGCTCTACCCACTGCTGATTACCTGTATCAGGTGTGTTTAGTCAATCAGGAGCTTGGAGATTCCAATTCACATGGTCTTTCCCCACACCACCCTCATCTAAGATGGTATTTGCCAGCTTCTGATTGACTGAGCACACCTGATCCAGGTAATGAGCAGTGGGTAGAGCAGAGATGGTTGGAAAACAAGCAGGACAAAATGGCTTCAAGAACATGAGTTGCCATCGCCGCTCAATGTATTCTTCAAGAACTGTGGGATTTTTGTCACTGTCTTTCTTAAATATTTGGTTAACGTTTCTTAAACCCGTTTTAATTGCAGAGGATGCCAGCTCCGATCAGACTGCGGGAGCTGATCCGGACCATCCGGACGGCTCGAACCCAGGCCGAGGAGCGAGAGATGATCCAGAAAGAATGCGCGACTATCCGATCGTCTTTCAGAGAAGAAGACAACACTTACCGGTGTAGGAATGTGGCGAAGTTGCTGTATATGCACATGTTGGGTTATCCCGCTCATTTCGGGCAGGTAAAAAAAAAAAAAAAAGAACAGTTTATTACTACATGAAGTTCAACATTATAGAAGGATTCCTTTTTTTGTTTCTAGCTGGAATGTCTGAAGCTGATTGCATCACAGAAGTTCACCGACAAGAGAATAGGCTACTTAGGAGCCATGTTGCTGTTGGACGAAAGGCAGGACGTCCATTTACTGATGACGAACTGCATTAAGAAGTATGCAACAGACAGGCAGTGAAATGCAAAGACTATCTACCCTTCCCCATCGCTAACTCTTTAGTCCGTGTTCGTTTATCTGTTGCAGCGATCTAAATCATAGCACACAGTATGTCCAGGGGTTGGCTTTGTGCACGCTCGGCTGCATGGGGTCGTCAGAAATGTGTCGTGACCTGGCAGGGGAAGTGGAAAAGCTGCTCAAAACGTCAAACTCCTACTTGAGGAAAAAGGTAATGTGTTTTTTATCTGCATCATTCAGTCACGCACGATCACGATCCTGATTTTGAATCTGAAAGAAAACTAAAAAAACAACTATTTTTTTACTTTCACGCAGGCGGCACTGTGTGCGGTTCACGTCATTCGGAAGGTTCCAGAGTTGATGGAGATGTTTCTGCCAGCAACCAAAAATCTGCTGAGTGAGAAGAATCATGGTGAGAGTGTGCGTTTAGCGTTGCTTTTCGAAATTTTATGCAGCACTGTTGATTATAGCATCTTCTGAAAGTCAATTATGTTTGCTTTGCCTAGCCTAGCCTAGCCTGTTGAAATGTTGGCCTATCTTGCATGCTTTTATAGACAAAGAATATTTAAGACTCATATTTGCTGGCATGCTGCAGGTTGCACTCGCGTACGTTCGTGTATGTGTTTCTCTACAGAAAACTTCAGCTGGAAATGTGACTTGTGAAAAGAAAAAAAAAGTGAAATGTGTCAAACATTAGTGTTTATATTTATTTATATATATTAGTAATATCATGGATCGTGTATTTCTGATTAACAGTCAGAGAAAAAGTCAAATTTGGGAAAATTCACGTTTATTTTTTATCCCACTTGAGAGACAAAGTTGGTTTTGCGTACAGTATATCTGCGGCAGAAACTAAGCTAACAAGCTAATGTAGAACGCAGGCTAACTGTATTAATCAACCGATTGCTTGAGTTTTTGTTCGATTGTTATGAATATCAAAGCCGCAGGCTAGACATTGACTCAAAGCGTTGTCTCCATTTAAACCTGTAGCATAAAATGAAATTTAAAAAAGAATCATAATAATTTGTCCAAAGAGTCATTAAAAATGTTTCTTTCAGGAGTTCTCCACACATCTGTGGTTTTACTTACCGAAATGTGTGAACGAAGTCCCGACATGCTCACTCACTTCAGAAAGGTATGCCTTCGTCTTATGTTTTAACGAACGACTGGATTAATATCATTTTTGCATTACCTCTTGTATTTATATTAAAAAACACCAAAAAAAAAAAAACTAAGGTTTTTTTTTTAAGGTTTGTTTAAAAAACTAAGGTTTTTTTTTTTTGGGAGTCTTGACTCGACAGTTTGCTTTTAGCTGTAGTTCTTTTTCAGAGCGCTGCTTCCTTTAGGGAGCTTTCTATCTCCCCCCCCC